>VXBR01006348.1:650269-661778 GCA_013400215.1 Cisticola juncidis | reverse complement strand
TCCCCTCTCGCTCTTCAGCGCTTTGTTTCCAGCCAACGAGAGAAATATTTCGAATGAGCCTCTCAGACTTTTGGATAAAATCTTGCAATTGTTCACAGAAAATCTTTCACTTTCTGGATAAAATATTCTCTCTTGGGCACCGAGTTTTTGCTGGGAAACTTTATTTGCATGGAAATTGCTGGCAAAGAATGAAAGGAAATTTTTTCNAAAAGCCCCGAACAGCCCTCCGCAGTGGAAACACGGATTAACTCTTGTTTTACAGCATCAGAAAATGGTGATTGCTGTTCAACAGCTTCAGCAACTGAGGACTTCCCTCATCTTAGGCTCAGGACTTGTTTACCTAGGGTAGTGTTTTCAGAATGAAGAGGCGAAGGGACTGAAAGTCCTTGTACTCTCGCGTAAGACCAAAAAAAATTCTGCTGCAAAGTAAAAAGTCTTTTAATTTTCAGTATGGGCAAAAGCTACTGGGGATCCAGTGGAGAGGGCTAGTGAAGTGCTCAGAAGGATGTTCACAAGACAGTGAGAAAGGGAGAAATGCAGGAAAGGATTTTGGAAAGTGGCAATTACAAGCAGGGAAGGAAAAATAAACCTGACAGAAAACTTGGGGAAGGCATCTAAGACTTTTTGCTCACAATTCAGTAGCTTTCTGAAGAGTCTTTGGCTTTGGGTACAGCTGGTTCAGGGAGAGGAAAATGGGCATGTCTCCACTTAGGCACAACATGCTCTGCTTTGAGGAACTTAAGTCACTTCTAAAGGGAAGGATGTTTGTGTTCCTATGAAGGTCACCATTTGTGTTGATGGAATGATGCACATGTGAACTTGAGATCAAAGCCTGTGTGCTCCCTCAAACACTGGTGCAGGCATTGTTTTAGTCCTCCATCCAAAAGCATCATCCATCCAAGTGGGTCATCCATCCAAAAGGTCATTTCCCACCCCTGCAACAGCCTTTTCGCTTCCAGTTTCTTGTGCGTGCCCAAGAAACACTGGGCCTCCAATTAATGAAGCAAACCTGTCACTTTGGCATTTCCATGGCTGATGGATTCACTGCCAGGCTTGGCCACAGACTAGGCTCTGCTGGCCTCGCTTGTCCAGCCTGCAAATTGCACAGTGCATAAAAACCATGACATACAATATTAGGAATTAGAATTTGCTTTTTAGGGCAACCTGTGACTGTCTCTTTCAGTTGCCAAGGAGCTGACAGGAGAAGTGTACACTTGCACATATTTTCCCCAAATTGCACCAGCATGAGTGAAGAGGGGAGCTAGGGCTTCTTATTAAGGTCAGCTGTAGCAGGCTGTGCCAAATGCGGGACACAAGATGATGTTAAGAGATTCTTGGAGACACAAGACCCCTGCCTGCATCCCCCCTTCCCTCCTTTCTCAGGGCATACCCTCTAGTGTTGCTGAGGAGTTGCTTAGCTGTTTCTTGATGCATCACAACCTTCCCAAGGCAGGGCATTGCCTCACAGTTCCTGTTGAGTTATGGCCTGCTCCTCCAGAAAGAGAAATATTAAATTAACTCAACCATTCCTTTACCTTTTGGACCTCTGTCTACATAAGCTCATGGGGCAGATGGGCAGCTCACATTTTTCTTCCATTCATGGGCTCCACATGGATGTGGCCCATCTCAAACAAATATGGAGAGGTACTCTGGACTGGGAAGGATGTTTCAGGAAAAGTCTGTCCTAGTCTTTTTTCCCCATTTCCAGCCCATATTCTTCCATTGCAATGTAATACTGGTCTCTTTCTAAGGTCATGGAGGGCAGCAAAGAAACATCATCAGAAAACCCAACTTCACCCAATGGAGTTGTCCTTCTACCTGCCTGCTCTTCAGGCAGCTGGATGTTGTTATTCCAATAACTGTAGGAGCTTCAACAGATGTGAGGCCAAGGGGTTTCAAAGGAAGCCAAGACACAAAGCAGATGGAGCCCTCTCCAGATCTGCAGTTTGGATCAGCAGTGAGAGCTGCAGAAGCTCTCCCTGAGCAGTTGCCCAAAGTTTCCAGAACAGATGTTTGAGCATGGATCTGGAGCCACATGGACAAAGCTTCTGCTGGAGCTGCTGCTCTGATGCAGGGCGTGAGCCAGCACCACTGGAGAGCTGAATGTAAAATCTCTCTTTGCCAGAAACACTACAGGGAAAATATTTGCTCTAGCTGCTCTTGCTGCCCAGCAGCGGTGCCACAGGGAGGGCACTGCAGACATCTGGCACGGCAGTGACATACTGGGAAGGGCCTCCAACCAAGAGCAGGGGAGGAAAGGACCTCAGCTGTGGAGCAGGAGGGGCAGGCATGAACGACTTCAGGAAATTCAGCATCCTGCATGAGTGGGCAGCTGGGCTGGATGACTGTAATGATCTTTTCAGGCCTTAAAATTTATTACTGTAGCTTTTAGCTCTGGGTAGCCAAAGGCAGTTGCTCCTCGAGGAAGAGGGTTGATTCATCTCCAGCACAGGAATTCACTCTGCTTATTCTCTCTCGCCTGTCACATCTCCTTCAGCTGTAACTCACTTGTCGGCCTCTCAGATAGGAGCAGGGTTGCTGCCTCTCTGCAGGACTTCAGATGTGAGATAAATCCCTTTGCATCCCAATGCCACAGGAATGCTTTCCTAGGCCTCTGACATCCCTGTTAAAAGACGACCACTCAAAGAATTCGAGGCACAGCTCTTCAGGCTCTTGGTGTGCTTTCAGAGCAGGGCTGCCGGTTGCGGGGCTCAGGGAAGCCCGCCTCCGGGCCCTTGTGGATTTCAACGTACAAATCTCAGGAATTAAGCTTGCAATTTTCCTTTTGCTCTTTTTATAATGATCTAATATGTTGTTTTCCTACAGAGGTCAGCCAAACTTGTATAATTTAGACCTTGAAGGATTTGCAGATGATGGCAGCCTTAGGAAAAAATCTCAAAATCTCTTGCTTAGCTAATGCCTGTGCAATCAGTTCAATTCAGGCAGTGTTAAATCATAGACAGATCCAGGAAGAAATTAACAACAGCAATTAAATGGCAGGAGCAGTGAATATGAGAAGAGACACTGAACAAGGGACAAGGATACCTTGCAGGTTCAAGATTAAAATGGCAAATGCACATGTCGTGTCCTATGGTTCTGTCCCTATTACTTATTCCTTAAGTGGTCTGCCTGGCCTTACCTGCTACATTTATCAATATGTACTCACCAACAGTACACACTCTAGCTAGCAGTAGAGTATACCTACAAAATGACTTAATAACATGCATCTGTTATAAAATCCATGTTATGTTCAGCACTTCAGTTATAGCTTTGCCTTTTAAATAATACTCCTTAAGTAAATATATGGATTACATGGATTTCCCCATGTAATTCTGGGCTGTTATTTTATTTCATCTCATCTCCTGCCATAGGTTTTATGTCCATCACTGAAACACACACTACCGTAATTCAGACTTGGTCTCCTAAAAGTTCCCTATGTGGTACAGGGGAACCTTCTTCTCTCTCATCTTTCACAATCCAGCCTGCAGCTGGGAGCAGCCCTGCAGGGAAGTTGGATGTCACTGGCTGTGTTGTCAGTGCTGTCTCTTCAAGGGGTTCTGTAAGGTCACCACCATATTTATAAGCACAGAGGAAAAGACTTTTCTTTTTCTGGTATTCATTTTTTCATCTTTGAATTACATCTTTGTCCTTGCAAGAGGGCCTGCTGCAAGAAACATCAAGATGCTCTGCTTTAAGATTCATTTTACATTCCTGTGAAGATCTTAATTTATTGGAAAAATGGAGGTTATTTTCTTCTTCAGCTAAGATTTCTTCATCACACTGTTCTCTAGCCAGTGACTGAAAAATAGCTCTTGGGGCTGTATAATTTGTGCTTCTGCAAGACTGCTGGTTCTTTTATTATTAAGAAAATGCCTTGGTTTGGCAATGAGAAATAAGGTGGTTTTCTTCAGAGACTGATTTTGAATATGCAGGCTCATATTTTGAGGAAAAGTATCCCCTGGGTGGATACCTTCAGAAGAAAAAGGATTCTCATTAAATATATTTAAGTGAAAATACGTTTGGATTAGAAATAAGACATGCTGTACAATTTTTCTTTCTTCTTTCAAAAAGCATGAATTAATTTTTGAAAAGAAGTCCAAACGGTTATGGTTGCTTCTGCACGACTCATCATACTTCTTCATGAAGATACATCCTTTTCTATGTGAGATCTTCGGATCAAGCAGAAGAAGAAAGAGTGATGGAGACATGAGCAAACAAGATTGTATGGCTTATGCTGTACAGGAAGCAAGATCAAATGGTTGCTGTATTCTCTTCTGGCCTTCAAATCTTTTTGTCAGCTTCTTTAAAAGTTCCACTTTTCCCTCACATGCTGCCAAACAACATTGCATCACCTCGATTTCGGAATTATCTGTATTAGAAATGGTGCGTGCATGATGATGCCTGGCTTTGGGACTTTTCATCACTTGAAAGAACAGCAGTTAACTCTACAGCTCTTTACAACAAGGTGTGCATGGCCACATCTTCATTTTTCCCCTGATCTCCATGAGGAACTCACCTGACACAAACCATCACCATGATCCATGTCCTGCTACACCAACAGAAAGGGTCTCACTGGCTTCAGTGGGAGTGGATGGAAGTTCTGTGTGCCCACATTCCCTCTCCTGGTTCAACACCTGGAACCACAGAGCTATAGATTCTGCCTTACCCAATTAGTTGTAGCACTCGTGCTTGGCTCTCAGCTGTCCTTTCTCCATCCCATTTTGCTGGAGGACTCCACTGTGGTGGGTTAGACATAAAATCTTTTCTTCTTCTGGCACTTGTTACTTAATTTAGGCAGCTGAGAAAACCTCACCATGCTTGCTGCTGCTCTCTGCCTCAGTGAAATTGCAGTCTAGAGAGGGTACAGAGAGACTGAGAAAGCCATTGCCCTTAAGCCTGTCGTCAGCCTTTTCTGCTGTGTTATACAGAAGATGACAATTACCCTCTCTGGCTTTGGAAAAGAAGCTAGATAAAATGCAGAGATTATGAAGGGAAGCAGTCATATTACAACAATTCTGGGCAACGAAATAATAGTTGTGGGTGGAGTGAAAGGATGGTGCAGTGTCATCCCAATGCGCACTGGTGCCAGTGTGATCTTTCCAGCCACAGTCAAAAGAAGTGTATGCAGCCCTTTGTTTCCTTTCACACTGTGGTATAAAAGGTGAAATCTTCCATATACTGAAGTGACCAGGATGTCACTAGTGTTATTTACTAGGATTTCAGGGGACATGGCTTCAGGTGTTCATGCACAGGTTTTGGACTAAGGATCTCTGTCAAATCTAGTTCTTTTTTTGGTGAAGTAATTGGTGGTGTTGCAGCTTCAGTGGAGAAGAGCTCTTTACTGAGGGCTTCACATTGAATCTTTTCTCACTAGGACTTCAGGAACTAATAGAGTGTTAACAAAAGACTGAGAATCACATTTTTCTGCACATTTTGTTTTTATAATTGTAATATTATAGTGCTGTTTACTCAACCAATATAAACCCAGTGCCCTTGGCAAATACTTACAATGTGTGTGCTCTGAATTTATTCTTTGCAAAGCTGACTTTACACACCACAGATGAAAATGCTTCAGCCTTTATTTAAATAGGAAATAAAAGGGATTGCATTACTCTACTTCTTTGCAAGCTGAAAAAAAAAAGGCATTGTCCTCTTTCAGAGTTCAGATTTCATTTTCTTCAAATGAAGTTGCAGTGGTTAGTTTTAAATGAAGTTGCAGTGGTTAGTTTTATAAAACTTCTCCTTTTTTTTGTCCACAGATCTACAAATTTCCTATCTTTAAAGTGTTTGCACAGTCAAAAAGGAAACAATAGAAACACAAATCTTCAAGCTGGCATGAAAAATGGCAAGAACAAGATTTGAACACTTCTTAATAACAGTGTAGCTATGAGATTACTTTTAAAATTTTTTTTCTGGAGATTCTGTACTTTATTTATGAGGGAAAATCAGAGTGTAAAATAGAGAAGATGTTTCTAAAGATTTTCTTGGATTGTTTAAACCTACATCTGAAGACATACAGACAGAAACACATAGACCAAACTACTTTGTATTTTACACTTCAGCATTTTTGCAAACTTGTGTAATTATGTCTTTTTAGTACATTAAAACAAACAGCAAGGAAATAGAAAATATTTCTTCCACAGCTGTGTTTACAACCTTAAATGTGGTTTTTTTTCCTCAACCAGGCAACCAGTCTGAGATAAGAGGTTTCCCTGCTGTGTAACACAGCATAAGCAGAAGCATACACAGCACCTACCTGGAGTATTCCAACACACAAGAGTAGTGGAAAATTAAAGAAATAGAATGGAAAAGTCAATAGCTTTTTCCAGTGAGACACATTTGACACAGCAATAGACATACTTTTAAAAATATATGAATGTACATAAGATGTTGGAGAATTTCTTTCAGTGAAAATTCTGTTCATATGGGGGGGAAAAATAATATACAAACTTTCTTGAAGAAATCTGAATTTTAATTGTAGAATTTTAAAACAGATCCCCATTTCACCACAATGTGAATCATGGTTTTCCCTTTTCTTTACTTCTTTGGGGAGCACATTTTACATAAATGATAACCTAATGAGCTATTCCTAGTAAAATGAAAATATTTTATCAAAATTGAAAATATCTGAAAAATGGTTTTTAACTGAAATCATCAGTGCCTTCAGAGGGACTGGAGCACCTCACCCATGAAGACAGGCTGAGAAAGTTGGGGCTGTTCAGCCTGGAAAATAAAAGGTTGTGCAGAGACCTCACAGCAACCTTCCAGCATCTGAGGGGGCCCACGGGGAAGCCAGAGGGGGACTCTGGCAGGAACTGTAGTGACAGGACAAGGAGTAATGGTTCAATTTAGGTTAGATATATGGAAGGAATTCTTTACTGTGAGGGGGTGAGACACTGGAACAGGCTGCCCAGAGAAGCTGTGGCATTTCCATCCACAGAAGTTTTCAAGGCCTCCTCCAAGGTTGGAGGCAGCTTTGAGCAACCTGGTCTAGCGAAAGGTGTCCCCTTGCCCGTGGCAGGGGGATGGGAACTAAATGATCTTTAAGGTACTTCTAATCCAAACTACTCTATGATTCTATGACTCTCTGATTCTAAAAGTTCTTCTCAGCAGCTGAAATTTTAGGCAATCTTTGTCTTGTTTGAAGGTTCTGCCCATGAACTTTGGGCATAATCTGGTCAGTAACCTTCATTAACATGGTCTTTGCAGCTTGCCTTATTTTAGCCACATAAAATCCAAGTTTCAAGTCTAGGCCAGTACCTTCAGCTTCCACTGCTGACATGAAGAAGGATTGGATGTACCTCAAGGTGGGATCACTCTCTCCTGGGAGAGACATTGTGGGAAAGCTGTGTGGATGAAACCCTGAACTTCTATCAAGAATAGGATCACATTCAAATATTTAGGATACAGGCGGATGCTAATGTAAGCTAATACAGCCTGTCAGGAGCACTTTGCAGATCACCTATAACACAATGCACTATAAGGGCATATAATCCAGGACAGCCACCAAGAAACAGCAAATAAAGGTGGTTTTGTTCTGTGTTCACCTATTCCATGAGTTGAGTCTTCAAATTCTTAGTAAAACCCATCTTCCAGCATGAGTGCCACTCCAGACACTATGGACAGGTATTCAGTCACAGGGACAAGTGCAGTGTGGTCTCAGGAGAATCCGAAGTCAGAATACTCCAAACAGAAGTGATACAACTCTTCTGAATAATGAAGATAATTAAACCTCAGATACCATAGTCTGAGCAAATGTCATGGCAAATTCATTACCATCACCAAATCATGTCAAAAGTGTTTTGGAGCCAGGCTGCTCCCACTGGTACCATGGGAGCTTAACCATGGTCTTCCCTAGAAGCCAAGTCAGGTCAGCACCCAGCTTCTACAGATTCTCAGCTTATCCTTGGGAGCTCTAGTTTAGTCATTGGGTAAGGCATGGATAAGAACCATCAGATGAAATTTTGTTCTGTGCTGCAGCAGATGAAGCTGGCTGCTTGCTCTTGCAGCATGCATTTTCACTCTTTACTATATCCTCCACAGCATCTGTCTTTAAATAGGACTTAGTGTTTAGAAATAGTTTTGGTTAGGAGAGAGCTTAGCAAAGCCTGTATCACAAACTTAAAAAGGTAAATGCAAGCTATTACTTAAATTTGGGAGGTGTGTATTCAACTCAGTCAGTTCACATCCCTGGTGGGCTGGCCTTGTCCAACATCTCAGTACCCATACTGCTGCTGCTCACTCACTTCCCCCACACAGAAGAAATAGGAAGAGCAAAAAGAGCAAGAGAACTCCCAAGGCATAAAGACTGTTTTGTTGGTGAAGAAAAGAGGAAAAAACAGCAAGCAAAGCAAAGGCACCACCTCCCACGGGCAGACCAATGCCCAGACAGTTGCTGAACTTGACCAACTTGGAAACCAGCTCTGCATCCCTCCTTCTTCTTCTGCCTCAGGTTTTATTGCTGAGCATGATGTCACAGGGTAAGGAGGTGAACAGCTGCAAAACACTGATCCTTCCTCAAAGGATATGTGAATTTCTAGGTGCTTGTAACCACTGAAAAACAGAAAAAATAGATATAGGGATAGATTTTTCCTACCTGCGATGCCTAGAGAGCCCTTTCTTTAGGATGGTATTTGAGTCATGGGATGTGAGTTTCCATAAGGAGGATAACTAGATAAGAAGAATTTTGTTTTTCTTTCTCTCTTTTTCAAAAGAAAAATGACTCTTTACTTACATGAACAATGCAATGAACCTTTCTACTCCATTTCAGAAGAAACCTGGAGTTGCAACTAGTTAAAAACCACTTTCTGCAACACAAAGCACTGTTGTGCTCACTGAGATATTTATAGAGGAAATTAGCACAACTTTTTCATAAATCTGCTGTATTATAAAGTGATGTGGCTGGCAAACATGGTTTCCCTTTTTAGCTTCTTAAGCATTTCTGTCATAACAAACATTGTCCCCCAATTGTGGCACCCTTTCCTCTCACAAATTTTTGAGTGGTGCTGGAACACACTCTGATATGATTCCCTTTCATTTCTGACACCGTTATGTCATTTTATGGATTTGCGCTGACAGCATTTCATTTCTACATCATTATAGCATCTCAACTGACTTTCCACACTGAGCACACCAAGAGGCTTTTGTGATGATGCTATACTAAGAACAGTTGGAACAAATAGGTTATTAACATGATTACAAATAACCTCACTAAAGATTTATCATTATGCATGGACATGAACAGGTTTTCTTGCTTAAATTTTCAGATGTTGCAAAATTTCGTACTTTCTATCTTTTACAAATGGTCAAGAGATTCAAGTTATAAGTAAAGGTACCATGCAACTGGAGGATGCAGAGCTTGGGGGATTCACAGACTGCTATTATGGCTAGCAAAAGTGGGCACAGCACTCACCAGGAGTCAGGAGCCAGTTCATCATTTTTGGTTCCTTGTAAGTCAGGTGCCTGAGCTGACAAGCAAGGTGCCTAGGTGTCTGCATTCCCACCACAGACAGCAGGAGGAACCAAAGGGGGTTTGACCTGTCAGTGTTAGACCACCTCTTAAGGTGTGATGGGATTTTGTTGGGACCGTGGTCGTACCAGCTGCAGAGGGAGGCTGGAGAAGTGAAAGCTGTCTCTGCCCATGGCAGGGCAGTTGGAACTAGGTGATCTTTAAGGTCCCTTCCAACCTAAACCCTTCTATGTTTCTATGATTCTGTGAATTAGCATCACTGCTTTAATTTAAAAAAAAATAAGCTTAGGAGAGTCTGGTTCTATCCGGAGGTGAAAAAAAAAGGAAACTGGAGAAAAATACCATGACAGAAAACAAAAAAACAAACAAACAAAAAAAAACCAAACCAAACCAAAACAAAACAAAAACAAAAACAAAAAAAAAAAAAAAAAAAAAAAAAAAAAAAAAAAAAAAAAAAAAAAAAAAAAAAAAAAAAAAAAAAAAAAAAGAATACCTAACCTCAAACACACCTCTTCTTATGTCTCTCAGTGCTGTCTCTTAAGAGATTCATGGCTGCACAAGCCAAGGTGTGCAAAGGAATCCCAAGGGCCAAGTCTAAGCCAGATGCCTTTCTGAGACCTCTGTGATTAGAGGAAATCCATGGTGGCAGAGGTGCTCTTGAAGTGACATCCATGTTGGCCAGCAGTGCAGCCACCCCAGGATCAGGCATCTCCCTGGGTGCCATGGCCACTGTCCCTGGTTCCCTGAGTCCAGAACACCTCTCATCCAAGTATCTGGGCTTGCAAGATGCAGACTGAAATGCAAACTGAGCTCTGGGTGGGAGCCTGAGACAAAAGGACTTTGGGATAACAAAGGACACCAAGGTGAGTGATGGCCAGCCCTCAAGGTGGACACCGAGAGACACTTCAGGAGCTGGGAACTGTTGACCTTTTGGATAACAAAGAAGATGAAGATGGGTGAAGACTCTCTTGTTGAGGGTCCTCCTCCAACCCCACAGCTCTGGCAGTTTCTGTGTTACTGCGCTGCGAATAAATGGAACTAGAAAATCTGAGATTCAGCTATGGGAAAACCTAGAGTGGAACCAGTAAGGAAAGCTGGTCTGACTGTGTGAGAGGAGAGTGGGGCGAGTCAAACGGGGCTCTGTTGGCACACTGGGGCTGCCTTCTCTGAAAGACCTTCGGCCCCAGCAGTCCCAGCTCTTGGGAATGTGACGGGCAGAGAGTCTCAGCATAAATGGTCTGACTGGGGGTAGTTTCCTTAACACAGGAACCCTGCTGCAAAACCTCCACCTGCACCTGAACGTTCCCAGGCTAGGATTTGCTCTAAGCAAGAAAATATTTGCAAACTCATGCACAATTACAGCAAAGTTATAGAATATTTAAATAGCAGCAGAACCAAATACAGCAAAACTTAGATTTATCAAAATGTACAATATTCAGAACGTCTTCTTTCATCTCCTTTCTGGAAGTGTATTCTAACATAGGGTCTAATTACATCATCAACTACTATTTTTTAAAAAATAAATTGGAACATTTGTGTTGGCAAGAATACCCAAGACATGCTTAGGAAGTGAGATAGGTCACTATTTTTACTGTCATTTTTAAATTAGTGATCTTCTTAACTAGTGCATTTGGTACAAGTAGAATCAGTCATTTCTTCATGGTCTTTTGCAAGAGTGGGAATTTTCTAGTTTCTGTAGTATGTAAATGCCTTAACAACCTTGATAATATTTTTCCTTAGGTGAAATGAGACAGTGAATACCATTACCTCCACTGTTTTAGATGAAAATATGAGACAGAGGACGCTTACTCGAGTCCAGATTAAAGTCAGCAATTTGGGCTCCCATATCCATCTCACCACTGTCTCCTTCTTTGTGAGGATATCCTCAGGCAGATAGAAAAACAGAGATCTAGTTTCCTCTCCTTTACATTTTATCCTTTACATTTTTCTTCTCATTTACACCTTCACACTGGACTGACATAGTCGGTTGTATGGGAAAAAATGTGCACCTGAAAGAAGAAAAAAAAATCTTTTTTTTTT
>VXBR01006348.1:634627-649764 GCA_013400215.1 Cisticola juncidis | reverse complement strand
TTTTTTTTTTTTTTTGCAAGAGACTACTTTGGAAAATTATTAAGGAGTAGTCCTGCACCATGGATAGCTCTAATTGCAGGTGAATTTATCTGTGAGACAGCAGGTGAGGCTGCTGTGATCCTTAAACATGTTCCGTCACTATACAGCCCTGAGGACACTGTTGTAGTACCTGTGGACCTCTGTCTGTTCAAGCAAATGCAAAAGTTTGGTTGTCTAGAGTGACCAAAGGAGTCACTCACTTACAGTACCTCTGTATGGATACCACACACTTCATATCCAAACTTGGACACAGCCACGGATCCCATCCATACTTGTGGGTGACCCACAGAATCACAAAATGAACTAGGTTGGAAAAGACCTTTGAGATCATCAAGGAGAACCTATGACCAACACCATCTCATCAACTAAACCATGAGTGCCTCATACAGTCTTTTTATAAACTTGTCCAGGTATGGTGACCCCATCACCTCCCTGGGCAGACAATTACAGTGCCCAATTGCTCTTTCAGTGAAGAATTTTTTCCTGATGTCTAACCTAAACTTCCCCCAGTGCAGCTTAAAACTGTATCTTCTCATTCTGTCAGTTGTTGCCTGGGAGAAGAGACCAACCCACACCTGACTACAAACACCTTTCAGGGAGCTGTAGAGAGTGATAAGGTCACCTCTGAGTCTCCTTTTCTTCAGGCTAAACAACTCCAGCTGCCTCAGCTGTTCCTCACAGGGCTTGTGCTCCAAACCCCTCACCAGCCTTGTTACCTCCTCTGGATGCACTCAAGCATCTCAATGTCCTTCCTGAACTGAGGGGCCAGAGCTGGACACAGCACTCAATGTCCTTCCTGAACTGAGGGGCCAGAGCTGGACACAGCGCTCAATGTCCTTCCTGAACTAAGGGGACACAACTGGACACAGCACTCAGTGTCCTTCTTGAACTGAGGGGTCAGAGCTGGACACAGCACTCAATGTCCTTCCGAAACTGAGGGGCCAGAGCTGGTCACAGTGCTCAAGGTGTGGCCTCACTAGTGCCGAGTACAAAGGAAGAATGATGTCCCTGCTCCTGCTGGCCACACTGTTCCTGATCCAGGCCAGGATGCCTTGGCCCTCTTGGCACACTGCTGGCTCCTGTTCAGCTGCTGTCACCAGTACCCAGAAAGGCCAGTTCCTTTTCTGCCTCACCATTGTCCAGCCACTCTGTCCACCCCTGGAAGTGTTCAAGGTCAAGCTGGATGGGGCTTTGAGCAACCTTATTTAGTGAAAGATGTTCTGCAGGGGGTTGGATATGATGATCTCTAAAGGATCCTCTCAACCCAAACCAGTCACCTGCCTGTGCAAAAATTTCCCAGTCCAGGAAGGGTTTTACAGGTTTGCATGAGCAAGCAAGAGGATGAGCCACTCTGAGGGAGGAACAGTATTTCTCTTATGCCATTTCAGGTTATTCCTGGTGAAGCCTGAGCAGAGATTTGTGAAATGAAGCTTGTCCTTTCAAATCCAAGCCTATGCCTTTCAGCTGCCTCACCCCAAGACAGATGTGCTGCGCCAGCCTCCAGAAAACCTGATTCATGGCTTCATCCATAGCCCACTGCCAACAAGCAAGAGATTTCCGCTGACTTCACTCAATTTCACACTGGCCCCTGGGACTTAAAACACACTGCAAAAGGCCAGTTCTCTGCTGAATCTGTCAAGGGTCTCCTGTGCTGTAAGAGCCAGCAGGGCCTCACTGTTTGCTGCCAGCAGGGAATTTGGCCCTCCATGTCATTTCCAGAGTGGATGTTGCAAAATGATGGTTAAATAATTTCCCTTGACTTTTTACTGATAAAAAAATATGTCAGACTTTTTGGAAAATCCTACCTCTTGTACTACTGCCAAGTGTTTCCTTCTCTATCGCTACCAAGATTTCAAATTAAACTTTCTAATTACATCACAAATATTATATCATGCAAAGTTGGAAACTATTAACATAGTCCAGAATAAAATAGCTGAAAAATAACAGACTACAGCCTCTTTTCATTACACCCTGAAGGTCTAAAAAGTTCTGAAGTATAAATTCTCAATCCTGTCTGAGTGTTGAAGAACAGATGACCTCACAGCAGAATGAGCTGGTTGCCTAAAGAAGTTGGCTAATCCATGAGACATTATTTCTATCTTCTTCTGTTGGCATCTTTTGTAATAGTTATTAACAATGATTTGTGTCCTGTTGAGTAAGCTGTGTTTGTATAACACCATTGGCACTACATTAAGCTGAAGCCAAGGGTATTCTGGCTAGTTAGTCACAGCTATCAAATGCTTGGAACTTAATTTTCACTCTTTTCTGGCTAAGCATTTTTAACAAATATTTTGCTGCAGGGTAGAGAAAATCCTAAATACTCAACAGTATTGTTTGCAGGACCAGACAGGCACTTGCAGCCAGATGAATATGTTTGATGTGCTTTTGTGGTGGAAACACAATGACATCTACTGGCCGATGAAGATGGCTGTCAGTGTCTGCTGGAGCAAAACAGCCCAGAGTCACCTCTGCAAGGAAAGGGGGTGACATTGGTCTGAGAGGCAGGATGACAAATCAGAACAACACAAATAGATTTCTCAGGTAATACAATAGAGATTGAAAAGCAGAAAATACAAAGTATTTTTTCTATATACCACTTGTTTATTGTTAGTTAAAAACAAACAAACAACACAAATCCTCTGATGGTGAAAACTTTCTCTGTTTTCCTCAGTAGTGGCTATCAGAGTTTAAAAAGTTAAAGCAACTTACACTGGATGTATGAAGCCAGCTAAAATTCACAAACAAGATCCAGAATGCACAAGTGCCTCATCTCCTCTTAAAAAAGGGACCCATGAAAGCAGCAGGGACCCATGAAAGACTTTCTGATACCCTAAAATGACACAGTTCTGCATGGCACTGATAATAGTACATTTTTTCTCTTAACATGATGCAATCTCTTGTGCAGAAGACTATGCCTAATCAACCTCAAAGGCATGGTGCTCCAGCAGTACGGTATTTCCCTTGCAAATAGTGTTATTAAAAATAAATAAAGGAGGCAATAAAAACATGTCTGTTTCTGAAACTGTGAATGCGAACAATAGCAATGAGAATAAATTTCCTACCAGCTCACACTTCTTATGTTCAAAGTGTGTATAATTTTGAAATCCCTTGTCTTCCTTCAAATCTCCTCCTGTAATTTTTAGCTGTGTTGCCTCAACAAGATGATGCAGCTCAGCAGAACCAGCAGTCTGAAAATCATCATGCTTGCTGTGCAATTGACTCAGTGAGCAGCACTGAGTTGGAAATGCTATACAGCCAGTGTATCAGTGCAGCATCCAGAAAAGGAAAGGTGTGGAAAAGAAGGCTTTGGCTTCCATTTATGGAAGCAAATCAATCCAGAACTAAGGAATACAGCATAGATTAGATCCTGTCCATGGCTGTACAGGCTTCTAGGTGGTGACAAGAATATTGAGGCTGTCCAAGATTAAAGAATATTGTGCATGGGAGTAAGAGCAGCAAATATGAGCAGTGCATTAAATGTGGTCACCATAATCCATGGAGACTTTAGTACCATTTCACATTGGATTTGGCAGGAGTCAAGAATGTGCTTGAACTGGAGCAGCATCTTGTATAATGTAAGTGAGCACTCCAAAGCTCTGTACAATTTTGCATGTCACTCCTTCACTTAGATTTCATCCCTTACAGAGAAGATGAGGGAATGTGAGCAAAGGGATTTGACCCTAACGTCACAACCCTACTGCTCAACAATGGGCCTTTCACAGTGTTGCTGGAAGGAAGAAAAGGGGAGAAGGGAGATGGCATAACACAAACAAGCAAAAAATGGTAAGGTCTTACTTGTTCAGTCTGTGATTACAAAGATCTAAAAATGGTTCTCTTCATAGCAATAAAAGAGAAATCTGTGATAAAAGTGGTCTGACCATCAAAATATTGCAAGAAGTTCTTACCAGACCAAATGCAGCAGATGATTCCTTCTGTACATTGCAAAGCAAAGGGACAACTGTGGGCTGGATTTCCCTCCTCAAATAATTTCAGAGTGTCAGAATTGGCATTTGATTTCTGACTGGCAGCATTCGGGATGCAGGACAAAACAGGAATATGTACATCTGTGGGGAAAAAAAACCCAAAAAACAAAGCACAATAATGAGGAAATGTCTTCCACATTTTTCTGATATGTATAACTTTTATAAACAGAGCTCTTATGGGATGTGAATTGTCATGTTGAACATCGTGACACAACAATGAGTAAAGAATAAATCACATGCAGATTTCTGGGCTGCTGTCCTATGCTGCCACAGCATCCATGACTTTTACAGATGGTCTTGTATGTCAGTGATTTTCACACTGCAGTAACTGGGATTCAGCCTGAAAAGGGCAGTGTGATACTCATGTCCCTATTCAGTGCTAATGCAAATCCTCTGGATTCTATGTTGGCAGGCAGGTGCACCATGTGTCCATGGGTTAATTCCACAATAATTCTGGGTCATAATCACTCTGTGGAGTCCCCCTAGTTATTATCTTCCCTCATTTGACTTTTGTTTACAATTCCTATGAATGTACTTACACAGAAACATTAAAAATTTTATTAGATAATAAGGGGTGAGCTTTGGTTTTTTTTCTTCCTTCCAAACCCCAGAAAGCTGCTGTCTTGACCAGCCAAGAAGATGTTCACTGGTAACCTTCACTCCCCCTCCAAAAAGCACTGCCCTGCCTGGGTTGTTTAAAGAGAAACTGATGTCAAACTAGGACCTAGAGACAGCAACTTTAAACTCAATTCTTTTAACAAACCAAAGTCTCATGGAGACATTTCTATGCTTATAATCCCCAGATACAGAGGATTTTATTGAATCCTTATTACAAATAAACATCTTCCATTTGATCAATCATCCCAGACACTGCAGCCTTATGCTCATGCATGTGAGTTAGGGAATAAAAATGAGAAATTCATTACTTACACTTGAAATGAATCAACTAATTTTGCTTAATTTGGAAGAGTGAGAAAATACAGAGAACCAGTTAAATACTCAAAAAATATTTATGAAGTCTCAGAAGGTAAAGGTAGGAGGGTTAAGCACCCTGGTTAAAAACATAGTTGGAAGAACATTTGTCCTCAGGTGTGCCAGATCACTGCTATTTCCAGTTAAACAAAGTTAGAAGGGGCCTTTTACATCATTTTCTGCATTCCCGTCTTCAATACAGAGATCTGTTTGCATATGTGGATGCATAAATATGTACCTTCTCCATATACATTTGTAGAGATGAACCAGAGAAATTTGCATGCAAAGAACTACAGTCTCCATCTGGATACACTTCAGGAGTGAACTGCATTATTCATTTTGTGTGCTCACTTTGACAATCCTGGAAGATCCTGCTTTTTGGGAGTACAGAGCCTATGCCATCCTTAGGACAGTTAATCCAGACTCTAGATGTGAAAAAAACTGTTTCCAGCCTTAGAGCCTCATCTGTCAAGCCTAAAGACAGAACTCCTCTAGGACATGCAAAATTGGACACAGGAACACCCTGGGTGAGGGGTGAAGCAAAGAGAGGCAGGTGAGGGTGCTGATGTTGAAACTCCTCTCATCTTGCTGTGATCCCTTGTCGGTCCTGGGTAAATCTATTCATTTTCTTCAGCAAGGAGACACCCAGTGAGGAAGGGATGATTACTAGACAGTGAATAAGCCAACTGTGGAATGGCTAAACAACATAACCATGCTAATAATTCTTAGTAGTTTTTAGTTCTCATCTCCTTTAAAATACATTTTTTTTTCATCCTGTGGCAAGACTTAACTGCCTTTGTCTGGTCCTGCAGTGTGGCACAATGCTGAGATTTGGCTTACCACCATCTGGAGATGAGATGGATAGAATAAAAACTTCCACATTGCTAAATGACCAAGTACAAAGAGTTGTCTTTGATCACATCCCATCCTTCTCCACCCTGAAAAGACCAAACAGAAAATAGAACAGGATGTATGTAAAATATCCTTAAGCTTGATATTGTCTCCTGGTAGTTTGTGTTCATGTGACTTTTGAATGTTTCAGCATATCTTTAGTTCTCTTTGATTCTTCTGAGGTTATATGGGTGGTTGCTGGCAGAATTACACAAATACAGTCTTCACAGCTCAGCAATCTTTGGATCCAGATTTGGAGCTCAATGTGGGTGGCATAGGAGTAAATGCCAATAAGAAGGCTAGGACAGTGTTGTTACTTTCAGAAACTAAATGACTCAGTACAGAGCCTTTGCAAGCAGCAATTAAAGAACCAGAAGAATGTTTTGTAACTACTAAAGAGTAAGAGGGAAACCTCATTTTTTTGTAATGATGTTTTATTTTCACTCTCTAATGAATGTTTTAATCTTGCCTTAAGATATATTTCTGTTACTGAATGTCAGCTACAGACAATCAGTATCTTTCAAGTCTTTTGCTGCTAGGGCATTTCAAGCTTTGCTGTGGGAACACCTTTCAGTTCACTTTAGGGTTAAGCTTCAGATCTCAATAGCTGCACATTCCTGTTGCTGAGAGAGCCTCTACAGGATATACAGAAAGCATTTACTAAAATTCTCATTGACTTTAGATTGATTTGTATGGGTAATAGATCTGATGATGATGACAATCATGTATTGTCCAAAAAGTTTTAAATAAAAACTGACACACTGATACAGTGTGGAATAATACAGAGCTGTCCAAACCTCAGAGGCAATATCAGCTACTGACTGAAGCATCGAATTGAGACACAGGAAAGCCCTAAATTGTTGTACCATCTCTGACACTGTCTAACTGAAGGCTTGGTTGGCATGATGACTCCGTTTCTCAAGTTTCCCATATGTTGAATGGCAATGTGGTACTCTCAAACAATCTCAGTGTACCTGGAGGCACATTTTTATAGGCAAGTGTGCAAAGCAATCAGTGAGTGTCAAGTACACAGGACACAGTTTATATTGTGGGTAGTACTAGGAAGAGTTACCAGAAAGAAAAAAAAAAGGCACCATATTAAAAGCCTTAAAAATCTGATTACAAAGTAAGCCAGGAAAAATGTTTTTGGTATGTTATTTCAGAATGTTACAGTAATAAAGCAGTTTTGTGTGCACTTGTATGTGTGTGAGTTTGTGTGTGTGTACTTGTGTCCATGGACATACGTTGTGAGTTTGGAGGGGCATGTGCGTTTACATTTATATAAAAAATGTGTATACATTTATATAAAAACAAGGTATAAGCACATACAGCACATATTACTTGTGTGGCATATCTGTGACATAGCTATTCCTTTGCTTGTACAGCAGCACATGTATCAAACAGACGATACTTGAGAAGGAATTGAAAGTATTTACTGACAGCAAGAGAAAATATCCATGTCATAGTATCAGAAGAGTAATTTTTGATTTTGTTTTACTTTTTCTAAACCATCAGTAATGTTAAATATTTCTCAACTGGCTGTTTACCAAATTTCAATAGTCTGGTTAGCTGAAGAGTTAAGCTTTGGATCAGTCTGCAATATATACATATTTCATGGGTTTCATACTTTCAGATTTCACTGACTTGTTTACCAAAAAAAAAAAAAATCAAGAATCAAAAATTGCTAAGCAGTTCCACAGGAAGGGAGGAACTACTCCAAATTTAGACTGTGAAATGTTCAGTTATTGTCACGACTAAGTCTTCAAGGCAATCATCATATCCCAGTGGATTTCCAAGCATATAAAATGCAGTCCTCCTGGGAAGGTTGAAAAGAAGGGGTATTATCTGAAGACCTGGTAGACCATCTGACTTCAGACCTGCATGGATAATGATGCCTCTGGCTCTGGTGAGGTGTAACAATTTTCAAAACATGTTGGAGATGCCTGTGGATTTCAGAGCACTTTGAAATCCAGGGCTTAAAATGAGAAGTTTTGCTCCCAGGGCATAACTTTGAAAGCAGAGTGCAGGAAGACAGTAAATGAGTCCCAGCAAAGCCCTTTGGAAGCTGTGAAGAGTACAGCCTTGATATATGAAGCTGAACAGCAGAAGAGGTTACAGTTCTTGTCCTTTTGAAGAACTTCGGAAGTACTGATCCCCTTAAATACATCTTTTGATATCACAGCCTGATATTTGAAATAGACACTGTACCCTAGACCTGCATGGCATTCTCCAATTTTTCAAGATGACACAGCAATATTTTGAATTTTGCAGCTTACAGAACAATCATCTGTCCTAAAGAATGTTGTTTTCACCATAAGCTCCAGGAGTACATTGCTGAACCATTAAACAGTTTGCTTTCAAGATTCATTGTCAAGGATTTTTAAATGTACATTATCTTTATATCCTACAAAGGAATATAAAAAATTTAAAACTTTTATATGGTGGGAAAATAAAATTGGAGAATAAACAATGCTAGAACACATAGTAATTGCTATATCCCATCAGTAAAAAGTCTCCAACTTTTTTTCTTTCAAGAGTTTGTGACCCTCCTACTGCCTAACATGTTAGACTGAAACAACGATTTTTTTTCCCCTACATCTTGGTCTTTGCTTTCTACAGCACCTGGAGCAGTTACTATTCCCTAGCACACAAGAACAAGTTATCTTTCAACATCTCAGTTTAAAAAAAGTCTCAAAGAAGTAAAAAACCAAATGCCACTTCCACAAAGCAGCAAGCAGTTTGTGATCTCTAACTCACTTGTTTTTCAGTCTAAAAATTATTCCTGTGGCACCCTGCAAATAACTTTTGTTTTGGTTTAGGAGAAGTGAAAAGCCATAATTCACAATGCTACAGCAATAAACTCATTATTAAAAACCATATCTCACTGAAGCAATCATTTCAATACTAAGAAATGCTACCTGTCTTTTGATCACCACTGATCCTGCCTTCAGGTGATTTGGGGAGGGGGTGGAGGGAGGAACTAATTAACAGTGATAGTGATGTCGGATAACAAGGGTTTAAGGAACCTTGAGTATTTATTTAAAAGCTTTTTTTCATGTGGTATCCTATAGTTCAATCCTGAATCCCAACCATTAACACAAGATGTTATATCAAGAAACCACATAGGAAAATCCTGACTATCAAGAAATATAATTACAAATATTACCAGATCCAGTAATAAACCTTGGATGAGTAGCCGTCCAGATACACCCCCAGTCTGCAGTGTGGTGCTGAGTTTCAGGGCAGGGAACACAACAAAAGAGCACAAACAGTTTCAGAGCTACACAGTTTCATGTTGGATTTGTTTTCCTGATTGATTACAACATCAGAAACTGGATAGAGACAAGACATGCCTATCCAAGGCTGCACATCAAAGGTGATGCCAAGTGTTTTAATGTGAGGCCAGTTAAGTATTCCAGAACTTGGCCAGAATGTTAAAGTGTCCTGGACAGACTGGATGCATTCAGAGGGCTTTTAAAGTGCTAGAAGGAACAGGTGCTTTGCTGAAAGCTTATTGTTTATGCCAAATAATGAATGATGTTGGATTATGCATGCTTCATTTTAAACAGCAGACAATGATCTGGATTTGTAAAAGAATAACAATGTTATAGCAAAGCCTTGAACCTGAAAACCTGTAACCCCTGAGCATGGTAAAGGAGAAATCCAAACACTCTTAAAGGCTGTCAAAATTGATGTTTGGCTTTGAATTTTGTGGGTTTGCCCTGCCTTCTGCTCTGAAGTGTGCAGCACTGCCTGGACATTTGCAGCTGCACCTCCCATGGTCAGTGCAGTCAATGGCTAAACTTCTCTCCCAGTGGGAAGGTATGGGCTCCCAGACCAGTAAGAACCACAAGGCTCATGCTTTATTTGTCACATGTAGTCTGCTATCTATATACCCTAAAAAAGCAAGAAGGGATTTCCAATTGATTTGTGATTACTTGGTGGAGGGAGGGAGGAAGAGAAAGCACAGTCTTCTTCCCAGTCCTGTTTGACTCAGTACTAATGCCAAAACTGAAGCAGCCACATAGAGGAAACTTAAAAAACTTCATTAGGGAAGAAAGCAAACAAAATAATACTATGGTGTGTTCACTTAGAGCTGTAATGCTGCCAGAGAAACCTCATAGCTTGCATTTGAAAGCGATACTTTTCATATACAACATATTTGATGAAAACAGGAGACGGGACAACAAGCTTTCTTCTAACTTCATTTAAGCATGTTTAGATTGCACTTTAAACTCCTCTTGGGTTAATGTGAAGTTGGGCTAAAAGTTTGGAAGTGCTGTGGGCTAGCTAGCTTTATTCCCTGAGTTTAGGATTCAGGGCCTGACAGAATATCATCTAGAGCTCTCAGGACCCATGGACACCACTCTTCAGAAGGGGCTCGGTTTAGCTCCTCTCCTGATGGTTGGGGCTGGGCTATGCTTTTGCAGTCCCATGTATGTGGTCTTTTCTGCAGCTTTTCAAACTATTAATTTTTTAATTTGATCATCTACTCCCTTGTTCTGTTTCCCTCCTATGGTAAAAGCATCAACATAAAAATTTCTGTGGTCTTTTTGTGTTATTCAGGAAGGAATTTTAATGGATTTGTGGAAGCATCTTTGCATGGCCTTAAGTTTTACAATGTCTTACTAAGTAGAACAGGATAACAAAGCCTTACCTATGAATGGTGCACACTTTATTTTATACTCCAAATAACAAAATGTGTGCTTTCAAAATGTATTTGTTTCAGAATCAGAATTCTGCTCTTAATTCACTTAATATGTGAATTAAGAGCACAATATTACATCTCTTACAGAATTTGAATGCAGTTAAACAGAACAGCACATGTGGCAGATTCACCAAGTGAACTAGTACTGTATCAAAAAGATTGTTCACAAGAGAAGAAGACACACAGCAATTCCAAATAACTGACATTTTCAAATTCTGTTTGAATTTTCAAAAGTAGAAGAAATGTTTTGTAATATAGGCAATCTTTTGAGTGCTTTCTTTGAATGTTGAAAAAAATAATAGCTTAAGGATGAAAAGATTTCCAGTTCTCAGTCTGACCTGGCACCATCTATAAAAAGAAGGTGTAGGATTTTCCCCCTAAAACCATCTTGCCTGCCATTACATGGAGTTTTGATGTTCTTTAATCATTCTACCCAAAATTTTAATTTTGGATCAGTTCACTGAGAGAACTCTTTTAGAAAAATTCCACTGAATACTAGATGTTTCTGAAATGAGATTAAAGAAAACCCTCACAAGGTTAATCGCAATCTTCTCTTTTTCTTTCACAACACTTCCCTGAGACAGGCTGCTGCATGTGTGCTTTGAAATCCAGCGCTGGACTAGGCAGAGGAGGTGAAGGTGGGGAGATGGTGAGCAGGAGGGTCCACATGCAAGCCTGGCACTCCTCTGGGCTGATGTTCCCTACACTTGGCTTGCTGCAAAGCTCTGCTCACACATATTCAAGCAGAAACTTGATAGAGTTTGGTAGCTAAATTCTTTGAATATTTTAACACACTTGGCATCCTTCATGTCTGCAGGAGGAAAGCGGAGCTTCCTCAGGAACTGTCAAGAATTTGTTTTGGATGATAGAGATCATGTGCTTGAGATGAAAGTACAAGAAATCCTGCAGTGAAGGAGCAGCTCAAGCATAAGCTGAACCAAAGCAGAACTTCCTTTTAATGTCCAAAAGCTACCAGCGTGCCAAGCATGTAGTCTGTGCCAGCATTTTGACTGTAGTCCAAAACCAGCTGACTGCCTCTCCCTTCCAAAACTGTCATGTGCTGTATTTATTTCATCAGAAATATATTCCATCTGTTTTCATCCTACTATCAGATGCATGCATGAGTACCTGAAGCCATCCTGATGAGTTGCACCAAATTTCATTTATTATGGCATCTTTTTTCCTCACTGAAATGGAGCTTTTGGAAGAAAATCATCTGTCCTGCTCCCACTACCATGCTCTGCTGACCAGCCTGGAGCATACCAAGCACAGGCTGCATGAAGAACTCTGTGCCAGATATGGACAGGCAGCTGCCTCTGCAGCCAACAGCAAACATGACTGGTCTCTTCATCAGCTGTATTTCCCCAAGCCCAGGCAAAGAGCTGGCCCATTTTTAGCAGCATACGTGTATAGTAGATTGCATGTCCAACTTTTGGGTGGGATTTGAAGCAGACAGTCCCATGCTAGGACTGATTTTGCTTCTTTTGAATCAAGGACAAAACTCTACTCCACTTTGACAGAGGCAGAAGCATCCTCAGAACCTCTAAGTATCCATGGCTTTTTTCTAAGTCATTTATGAAAGTATTAATTTTCTGTTTCTGTTTCCTACAGAGCAGGGATAATTCCATGTCTTTTTAGTTTATGAAGCACACTAGAGGTTCCACAGAATGTTAAGTAGGTGACTTGTGCTGTCATAACAGATCTTTGGCTTGGTTTTTAAATCTGCGTTAGTCTGGAATAGCATGCAAAAAGAAACTGTCTTGAATCTGTTCAAATACTTAGAGAGTTGATTAAAAAAGTCATATTTCTAAAGTGAGATGCAATTTTATTGTGATCTGCACAATGCAAAAAAAGGAAGCATGGGACAAGGTAGTTTTTTTTGATAGCAGGAAATTAGACTGTACTTTAACATTTATCCACAATTTAGAAAAAATTGCAGATTATTCTGTGGGGTATATTTTAAATAAGACAATACAATTTAGCTTCATCAAGACTACCAACAGTTCTGGAAAGAAATATCACATCATTTCATTCTATATTTAATCATTTATTTTGATTCACAAAAAGAACTTCTCTCAGGATGCTCTTGATAATTTAAAAAATTACAGCAATTATGCCAGCTCAATAAATACTTCAGCTTCATCTTCTTTAGTCAACATATTACTGATAAAAGGAAAAAATAAACATGGAAGTGTTCCTCCAGTCTTTCTGCATTTAGAATTAGGACTGTGGCAAACAACATAGCCACTCTGGCAGATCCACAGGGTCAAAAGTTCAGAAGGATGGCTAAGAAACCACTTCGCATCCATGCTTTACCACAGATTTCTTGTATATCCTTGGGGAAAAGCTGAGATGCTACTCACACCATTACTAGCCATGCAAATAGAGATTTAATATATTGGCTAAGCCTTTGTGCTGACCTATTGCAGAGCTGACACTGCCTCCCCAGATCCAAAGGCACTATGATGGAGTATGGCACAAAGACACTCCAGTATCTTTGTAGGATCCACACTAATTCTAACCCAACAAACACTGAGCCAGTGCTCTAAAGCCCTGTCAGATACAGAATAACCCATTATGGGTTGTTTAAATCACATGTACCACAGTACTCCCTCTATCAACACTTGAAAGGAAGAAAGGATTAATTGCCTCCACCTGCCCAAAAAGGAGTGGCATGAACTACTCCTCTGAGGTGCCTCTCTCTTTGATGCAAGCTAAGAAGTGCTCGCAGGCTGTGGAACATCAGGAGCAGCAGGACAGATGCCTCAGTGCCCTGCACAGAAGCAGTGCTGCCTGGAAGCAGAGGCAGGCACCTACAAGAGGCAAGCAAAGGAGTTGCACTCATGTGTAGTAATTAAAATTTTGCCTGGATTCAAAGTGTGGCACAGATATTTTGAATACTGATAATTGAGAAGTTATTATATGGAAATAGTACTTCTAATACCATGTCATATCTTAGTGAGTTCTGATGGTGAGTCCTTTTGTGCCCATAAACCAAGAATATGGCACTCAACTGCCTCTGCTGCCTCTCTACATTGCCTGATAGTGCAGAGACCTTTGATGACTTAGGCATATAAAAATTTTTAATAGACAAACCTGACAACTTAGACTGTTATGAGCAGCTTGATGAGCTTACAGCTCTATCTTCTGCTCCATGGGGAATCCACTGATAAAGCCTCACTCCTCTAGAAGCACCTAGGGAAGGCGCAAGGATGAGGCTCAAGAGCTGCAGCTGAAGCAGCCTGGAGGTGGAGTAATGCTGCAGGAATCCTTCCAGGCAGGAACGACCTGCCCCACAGGATGGGCAAAAAGGGCCTTTGGTTTCTGTAAAGAACGACAAGATGCAAGAAACATTGAAGGTCACAGATCTGCCTGAGCCGGTATTTGAGCCTGGTGAGTATCTGAGTGGCAAAGAGAGTGCCCAGCAGAGGGCTTAAGCAGGCCATGGAAGGAACAGGACTCCTAAAAACCACACAGGGTGGATGTAGCAAGGAGAAAGCTCTCAATGTGCAACATGAGTACCATGGTCAAGATATAACAAAATATTTAAATAAATTCTCTAAATGAATGCACCCTGAGATGATTCAGAGGAATTGTATCATTACAAATAAGCAATACAGCAAATCAGTTTTCTAACCTCAATCCTTTTAAACCGTGAACATATTGAAGGATATATGGTAGACAAAGTGCATTAGGTCCAGAGATCCTCCCTCAAAGAAATGTCTGCAGAAAATACAGTTTGAAAATATAGCAAGACCAATCAATTTGACGATCAGGCCACCTCTGCCAGGGCCTGGGCACTCATTCTGACAGCATCACCAGCATGAAAAAGACAGGAGACTGTCATTGAGAATAGTGAACCTATAAGCATTTGCTTTTATTTCAGTAACTTTGTGTTACTGGGAACTTCAGTCTTCCATTAATGAAGCGCTTAGGACAATAAATAAACACAAATAGTAGTCAGTAAAATAGCCCGTATTTTGCTCTTTACTCTGTTGCTCTCATATAATTACTTGGGCTTTCGATGAGGGAGTACATTTTTATGGGATTTCCTAGTATTTTGGGAAATCTTAATGCTCTCCAGCCCTATGGAAATGTTTTCTTTCTGTTTTGAATCATGAGTAATTTCACTGCCTGGAAGGAACCTAACACTGACCCAAGTTCTGAGGCAGGACTTTCACCAGTGCTGCCATTGCCTGACTCTGCTTTTTCCATAGTATCTATGACTGTCGACCTTTCAAGGTTTTTCCATATGGCGAGGGATGTTAAGCTGCTGAAAAAGCTTTATGTAGAGTGCTAGGGAGTTGGAGTTAGAGCTGTAAGTGGGCGGTAGGAGAAAGCAGGAGCTCGGTAATGGTGGCACCAAGTCCCAAGCAGCCCCACGGAGGCAGGAAGGTTTCTTGCCGACTCCTCTCGCCTCATAGTGAAAATGCAAGTAAATCAAATTTAAGCGTATGAAGCTTGGGCTTAGTGGCCTAATAATTTGTGCCCCATTCTACTCTGGTACAAAGTGCACACGTCGTTCTTCTGGCGCTGAACCT
The DNA here is from genome assembly GCA_013400215.1 of Cisticola juncidis. Taxonomy (NCBI): domain Eukaryota; kingdom Metazoa; phylum Chordata; class Aves; order Passeriformes; family Cisticolidae; genus Cisticola; species Cisticola juncidis. The sequence continues at coordinate 634,630 of VXBR01006348.1, read as the reverse complement.
GAA
>VXBR01006348.1:581916-634276 GCA_013400215.1 Cisticola juncidis | reverse complement strand
TTTCCAGCTGATTCTCTCTCCTCGGGCATGCTCCCGTGAAGGGCGAGCTCCTTACGGAGCTGCAGAATGCATTGTAACTCCATGTCTGTAGGCAGGTTTTTATGGTTCTCATTGCCTTGCCTCAAATGTGTGTGATCATACAGGTATGTGTAACAGAGTGACATCAGTTATATAATTAGCTATGCGTGTGTATATATATATATAAAATATAAAATAAAAATATATGCCGAATTGTCTGTATGATCTACAATAAGGCATTATATAAGTCTATATAAATATTTATGACCACAAGCATAACTAATTGTACAGGTATAATTAACTAAGTACACAGATGTAAATAGCTTCCTTGTGAACTTGGATTTCGTTTTTGAATAAGATTTTTTCCATGACAAGTCTTGCGTGAAGATTGCTTCTCTGCTTAAGACCCCTTCCACTGAACTTCGTGCCTGGTGTCACCAAGGAGGGAAAAGCAGATCACTGCCAAGGTTGTAAGTTTTCACATCAGCACAGGAGGGAGAGCCATAAGGTGTTTTCACCACATGCCTGGACCCCAGCAGATATCAGCATATTAATAGGTGCCCAAGAAGTCCACATGGCAGGCAAATGTATAGACACTTGACAGGGGAGAAGCTTCAGTTAAAGCATGAACACAGCTGCAAGAGACAGTTGTATGGACAAGCTTCCCGTTAATTTTCATGCTCCTTGAACTACTGGCTTGGTAGTGGTTTTGAATCTCAAAACTATTTTCCTTTCTGTGGAAGGAAATCCTGTTCTTTGCAGTGGAAGGTGGTTAGCAGAGGTTAGCATCCATTGTCTCCCAGTTTACCATTAGAGGAGTACCGGAGGTACTGCCCCATCCCTTCTACCCGCAGTAGCTGAAATCTTGTGGGTTAAAGTAATTTGAGCTGGGGCATCAGAAATAAGCAGGGAGAAGACTGCCTGGTATTCTCTATAGAGGAAAGGAGTAAGTGTATTTTAATTGCCTCTTGCCAGCTGATAGATCCTGAAATCAGAGAAATTTGTATCTACCTCTCAAGTGCCTGATGCTATTGTAATTCTCAATTGCCGTTTACTTGATACTGCTGAAATGTTTCTGCATCACTGCTTTCAGTTTTAACATGAGCTAAAGAGACAAGTTACAGGTTACTATTTTCAGTGCTAAAATCTTCCTTAAAATAGTTTTAGAAAAGGAAGGAAATGTTTACATTGAAATGTTTACATTGAGATATCCTTAGCCATATTTAAAGTGAAGTAAACAAATAGTGAAAATATTTCTCAGTTTTGAAATGTTTTAAAAGTAGATTATAGGGAAAATGGTGACAAAAATTAGACTACAAGTAACAGAAGTTGAATTTTGAAACCTGACATTTTAAAGCTATTAGCTATGATATGTTCAAGGAAAGGAAACTAATTTAATAACTGTTTTGAGTGTGTGAGTATAAAGAACTTTGCAAATATGTCTGTCTTCTAACAAGATGCTGGGAGATATTAGCACTTAGTTAACTTGTCTCTTCTCATCTTTAATTTTTATTTTGTTCTGGCGTCTTTTTCTTACCCAAGTAATAATCTATTTTCAAGTGTGGAAATTAAATCAGACTTTCACAATTTCAGCATGTGAGACTTGCTTTGGGTCTTATACTAATGCTGTGGTTCCCAGCCCCATGAAGACTTGAACTAGGTAGTTGAGGAAGGTGGACTACAGACAAACTGGGATTAGGTAACTCTGGGCTCTAATTTCATGCTAATTAATTCATGTTGGAGTCAGGCCTCTGTCCCGGCTTTGGCTAAGATAGAGTTAATTTTCTTTGTAGTAGCTTTTTCAGTGCTGTGGTTTGAATTTAGTGTGAGGCTAATGTTGGTAATGCACTGTTTTAGCTGTTCTTAGCTGTGCTTACTCTAAATTAAGTATTTTTCAGATGCTCTGCCAGTGAGGAGATGCACAAGGAGCTGAGAGGGAGAATGGCTGGGACAGCTGACCCAAACTGGCCAAGCAGATACTCTACCGTACAACCTGTAGTATCTTCAGTATATAAACTGGGGGAAGTTGTGTATATATATATGTATTATATATATACATATATATACACACACACTGAATATATATATATATTCAGTATACATACTGGGGGAAATACTTTCCCCAGTATATAATAATAATATAATAAATATAATAAACTGGCCATGAGGAGTTGATCGCTGCTCAGGCATGGGCAGGGCATCAGTCAGCAGGTGATGAGCAGTTGTACTGAGGACCACTTGTTTCTCTTGGGTTTTATTCTTTGCACCATTCCTGGGCAGCAGAACACTCTTTTGACCAGAAATAGGCTGGAAGCACCGGGACAGTTCTTGCAGGACACACCAGCATAGCTGTGAAGTGCGCAGTTCTTGCCTAAGAGTCACACAGTTAGCCATGAGTGAAACTGAGATAACGCTGCTGCTTCATTTACATGAACCATAACTGTACTTCTTGCCTCAAATTTTATTAAACAAAGCAAAAAACAATCAAACCAAACAAAAAAATCCACCTAAAGAAATCACTACAACATTAATGCAAACTGGTTGTTTAAATTTCTTGATAGGTTTCCTTTTTTTTGAAAAATGTGTACTTACAGCTCTGGTAACAGTATTTTGGCATGTTGCATTTCCAACGTTTTTCTTCCCAATTTGCTTGTTAATTAGGCTAAGCATATATGTTGCTGCATGCACTTAAATGTTGTAAATATTCAGCTTCCATCTGGAAAGGTTCTTTACTCATGCCTTCTGTTGCATGCAGGGCAGGGCATCTGGTACAGAGTGGCATGATGTCTCATGTTACAGAAAAATTAGTATTCTTAATTTTATGTTAAAGTAATATATCTTGATGTATATTAATCAGAGGGTAAAGATTATGGATATGATAATTGCAGTGATGTTTCTTGACTTTGAATGAGAATTTCAATATGAAGTGTAATCTTAATAAGTCATCTGAAATGCTTTTTGAATGAAAATTTTCAAGGATGTCTTATTTTAACATGAAACTACTTGACTCTTGCTAAAACTCTTCAGGCTCTCTTCTGGGTGTGCTTGAATATACTAGTTCATAGCCTGTGGTGTGCATTCTTGTCCTCCAATTGAATTCATATTAGGTAAACATTCAGAAAACAGGCCTGGCATTGCAATCACATTATGGTTGCCTCAAATGATGCCCCTGCCCCCCTTGCTAATTAAATTATGTTGATTCAAGGGAAATGGGTGTATTAATTTAAGGTTGTGGCCAGGTAGGAGTCATCCTCTTGTCTCAGGCAGCTAGTGACAGGGTGAGAGAACATAGCCTCAGGTTGTGTCATGGGGAACTTCAGATTGGACATCAGAGGGAATTTCTTCACAAAAATGGTTGTTAAGAACAGACTCCCCTGCCCAGGGAGGTGGTGGAGTCACTCTCCCTGGAAGTGTTCAGGAGATGACTGGATGTGGCACTTAGTGTCAGGTTTTAGTTGACAAGTTGTGTTTGATCAAAGCTTGGACTCCATGACCTTAGAGGTCTTTTCCAATCTGAATGATTCTATGACTGTGTCTCACAAGTTGAACAAAATTCCTTTATTTCTTGTGAAATGTGGTGGAAAACCTGTAGGGAGATTTCTAAGATCAGCTTTAAAAATAAAAGGGAAAAAAAAGAGGTATGAAGTTCTGAAATTGTATTGCTGTAGTATGTGAGTAGATCATGTTGTTTGCCTGTAAAGGAGATGAGAAGGGATCCTGTCTTGTTTAGAATGCACAGGAAGTGAGGGATTTAATGTTAGAGCCAACCATGTAGATGGCTAATGAAGTTTTGTAGAAAACCTAAGCTGACCTACTTGCATTTATAAAATAGGGAAACTACCCACTGAATATTCTTGAAAGAGTTTTTAAGTGAGTATGACCAATAATAGACTGCAAGTCCATATGTGTTCGTATAAAAGTAGAAGAATATAAATATTGTGGTTTTCCTATCATTGGTATTGGATTGCTAGTTTGTGTCTGGAAACCTGTTGGAAAATATTAAAGGGGGATACAAAGAAAGTAAGCTTTGTTGTTCAGGAATTATGCTTGTTCAGGTAGATTCAAATTAAGCATATAAATTATTAATATATGTTCCTATCTATTTTCTAAATATTTAATATTTTAATTAAAATAATTGATACTCGTTTACAAGAGACTGCTGATATAATTAGATTGATACTGATTATTATCTTGGAATGCTATTAAATTAATGTTGACAGGTATGATAAGTTCAGTCTTCTAAATCATGGTAGCTGATGAGAATGCTTACATGAGATAAGTAATATTAAGATAGTATTGATTACTTCATTTCAGATTGCAATAGGTACAATATTCAGCCAGATAATTTCAGTAACAATTTGCTTCACATTTAAGCATTAATTTTGAAAATGACCATTTTATAGTTGGCGTTTTTAAAAAGCCTGACCCTGTAGATGAGAGGGCCTGGAGAATGATTCTGCAGAATTGCACAACATTTTCTCAATCTAGTAGATTGAATAAATTGCCTTTGAAATTCTTTGACCACTCTAGTCCCTGAAAACCTTTTTCCAAGCTTTCAAATGAACTGTCACGTAGCCTCTCAGGAATGACTAAATTTTTGAATCGGTTTGATGCAATACAAATGTCATTCATCAAATTTATTTTCAGTTACCTGCGTCACTTGCAGCATTTACTTTGCTGGGATGATTGTGGGATGCTGTCATATCTCAGAGAACATAGGTGTTCGGATATGTCTTTTTCTGCTCACTTGTGGAAGCAGAACTTTCTACTTCTAAATTTTCTGGGCAAGTATGATCTTCCCTCCCCTTCTTGATTTATTTTTAGACTACTGGCACTCAAAAATATGTTGAAATGTTGAATGGAGAATTTGAAGAGCAAATAGTCAAAGAGGGTGGAAGAGGAAATTGTGGCCAGTACTGGAGTCAGACTGAAATGGGAATGGGGTGTGTGGATTGCCCTTTGTGCTATCTTTCAGCAAATAATGTAGGTAGTATAAGTATAAAACAGCTGCTTGCATTCTGAATTCTGCTCTCTGCTTCAGTCAAGTATGTTATATAAGAGGTGTTTTCCTTGCCTGACAAAGAAATAAATTTTTTTGGAAGTAAAATATGTCTTCAGGGTTTTTGCCATTTTATTACTTTTATTAAAGTTGTGAAATAGGACTTTAGAGTAGTATTTCATTTTAGCATTACTGGATACATCAGAATTTGCTTTTAGTGATTTTTATGGCTGTCTGGATGAAAACCTTCTTAAGAGTAAATTCCTACTTAGTTCTATGTTTTTATCCCCCACTTAGGGTGTTCACTAGTTATTAATTTGTAAGAACTAAATTGGAGTCAATTTCCTCTATTTTCTTTTATATTTCTCAGAAGGTAGGAAGGAATTTTGTGCTTTTCTGAGAGCTAGTGAGTTGTGGCTGATAAACTGAAAAGCATGTGGGATTTGGGCATGAATGGCTGCAGGAAATCAGGCTGCTGCTGTGGCTTGGCCTTCTTGGTGGCCTGCTTGGTTGTAGGATTTGAAGTCTCCCTCTGATGAAATTTTGCCTAGATGCACCCATGATTTGGTGAGTGTCCTGAATGAGTACTCATGTGCAATTGCAAAGGTTGACCTTTTGTTGTGAAGTTTCATGCAGATAACATCTTTTTTGTATTACGCCATCGCTTCCATCCTTTCAGTGCTCTTTCAGATTTGGATTTAGAAGCAGGAGCCAGTGTCTGCTTCTGTTCCACAGAGAGTCCAGGCAGTCTGGGATCTTTCTGAAGTGATGAGTCTTGGGGTAGCCTCGGGGATACCCACTGCCTTGTGCATGACGCACACCCATTGCAGGAAGGAGAATTTGTTACTTCTCACCTGGAAAGCAGCATCATTCTCTTCCAGGTTTACCTGGCCACTGCTGAGGCCAGTGATTTCTTGCTGGATTGTTTTTTTTTAACTTTTTCCTTGTGTACATACTGGTTTTAGACCTTTACTGTATTTTCGAAATCCAGAATTTTATAAATTGTGGCATCAGTATTCTCAATGCTTCTGTCATGTTACCAGTGCCAATTATCTTTATGCTATCATGTCTGTGATTGCATGTAGCTAGTCAGATGGCTGTTTTGATAATTGCTTATCTGCTAGTTGAAGTTTTTATTTACAACTGTTTTGACACAGCAGGAAATCGTACCCAGGTCATAGGGGTGACATCCAGCAGTAATGTCAGTCACTTGTGTGTACCAGTCACCTCAGATACATTGCAAGTATAAAATACATGATGTGCAAATAGGTTTATAAATTTCAGATGGTTTTGTAGCATGCTGTGGATATTTAAAATGTGGCATGCATTGAATCCCTGAACTGAAATTTCTCGGCTGAGTACAGCAATTTTATTAGTTGTAACTTAGATTGAGAAGTTTAAGTAACTGTAGAAGTGGGATGCATCTCTAATGAGTGTTAACAGTTTATTCCTTACATTAAATAGCACTGGCAGGGTTAATGCTCTCAGGGTTGAAGACACTGTAGACGTTCTGTGAATGTCTGCTCCTTGAGCAGAGACCTGTACCTTCCTAATGAGTACAGGTTAGTGACAGCCAGTGTGAGAATAGGGCTCTAATTAAGAAAACAGCCAGACACAGTAGAAGCAGAACCAGTAATAAGCATTTACAGAATTGTCAGTTTAAAAGGTAATTCAGGTTTCCATCTAGTGGTGGTATAAAATTCTGTCCAAGCCATATGAGACAGCATGTGCATAGCCATGTTCCTAACATACCACTGTATTTGTGTATGTGCGTGAAACTTAGGGAATCAAAAGCCTTTATTATGTGTAAATTATGTATGTAATAGCACATAATTCTCAGGACCTCCAGATTTTTTAAAGTTAGAGCTGCAATATCCAGCAATCTGTTATTTTGTGCATTCTGATATCCAAATACTCCTTGAATTTATCTTATTTGCTGTGAATTAGGCTAATTCTTTTTCAGTATTCCTTGACAGCCATTTCAAAAAGTTTAACTTGACACATATTACAGAAAGCAAATGGATGTCTTAAAAGGTTTTCTTCAAGTTGTATGTGTGCAAGTATAAGTGGTGTTAGATTACTTGGTTTCTCTCTATGTTTTTTACATAAACAAAACAGAAAAAAAAGGAACCAGGACAGATGGGTATTCTAATTCTTTTGCCCCAGTGTTATAGCCCTATTATTAGTATTTAAAGCATTTTGCAGCAGAATTTAGAAAACCTTACCAGGTTAGGTTTTCAGATGAAGGTTAACGACAATTGAAGGGACAGACCTAGAAATGTAATGTCACAAAAGGCACAGATACTGATATAATTTTAGCTTCTGCATAACAATTTCCAGTTGTCCAGCCTACGTGTGATTTAGTACATAGCAGGCCATATATTTTTCCTTTTGCACAATTACTTACTACAGCAGACTGTTCTGTTCTTTGGGAGGAGGACACAATTTCTGCAGTTCCTTCTTTATGTATCTTTCTCAGTTTCTGCAGTTCTTTCTCACAGCTTTTCCTCATAGCTCCTGCTGTACAATCTTTGGCAATTCAAGTGAATTCTTCATGTCTTTCAACTCATTCTGCTCTGCAACACAAGGTATTGAGATCTGAACTTCATTGCATTTAAGAAGACAATGTAGTGAGTCAAACAAACTGAGTATGAATTGCAGTTACAAACTTATAAGGATTTCTGCTTGTTTGTTTTTTATTGACACCTTCCTTCTAGCATTTGTTTGGTACTTGTGTGAACATTGTCAGCATGTAGTGTTTTGTAAGCATGGTAGGTTTACGCCTTGTCAGTGCATTTCTACCATCAACACTGTAAACACTGCCAACTTTCTACAAGTGCTGTCAAGTGCCATATTTTGTAATTACTGCAATAATGAGTGCTGTAATTGCATGTACTGTATATATGTGCCTTTTTGTCCTGTGTAGACAGAAAATTGATATTTTCTGCAAGTTAAAATGGCATCTGAAGCACATCAGAATAATTGTTTAGGACTCGTTGGGTTTTTTGTCTTCTTTCAGTGCAATGTGAGGTTGCACAAATAGAGTTATGCATATTGCAGAATTTTAAAGCCCCAGATTTTTTTATATATAGAGCTATAGGATGTACTGATGTGTACCCATTGAAGAATGAAAGGGTTTTTTTTACACAGTTCACTGATATTAAAGTAATTTAATTGAATATTGTTTTTGCAAGAAGTTGACATTCACATTTTGACCTCACTTGTATTTAGTGCCATCTTGATCAGTGTTCATGTTGCTTTAGCTGTCTTTTGTAATGCAGAAAGCTTTGGTTGTTTTGAGGCTGAAGCTGACTGTAGTTACAGCCATACGTCTCCTTAGTGATATCCTGCATTTTGTGCAGCTCACTTCTGGGAATTCATCAAGCAGAAAATTTCTGCTGAAATATATTTTGTTTCTGTGTCTTGAAGCTGCTAACTTCAAACTGTATTTTTGAAGGATATAATTTAGATAATATATTTAATCATAGTATCTGATAAAATGTTTGAACTTCTAGCTTTTAAAGGTAGTTTCCAGAAGTAAAGTATAGTAATGAAGTATTTCTAATGAACAAGTTAGAAGTCCTACTAGAAGCAGAGTTTCTGACTGTTTGATTTTAGGCTTCTTGGTATGTGGGGAGAGTCGAGTCTTTTATTCTTCCACGGATATTAGGAAGAGCAGTCTAAGATGAAAGAGAGCATGATGCACTTTTTTCCTCACTGCAATAACTGGGTGAATCTGTAAAATACCTTCTAAATTGACCTTGTACTCATATTTCAAGACTGGCTAACAACAGAAACAATGTATCTGCATCTTCCCTTTCTCTGTGGGAATTACTGAACGGTGTAAACTTGATAAACTAGTTTTATGCAACCTTATATTATTTTTTTTCCTTCTTGCTGAACTATGCTATTCTGTAATTTACAGGAAATGAACATTAGGTCACCGTGACATTCTTTTTTTTCTTTTCTTTTTTTTCTTTTTTTTTTCTTTTCTTCCTGAACCAGAAGAAATGTGGTGGAAGGTTTTAAGTCCCCATCACCATTGCTTCTTTGGAGATGTAATGGCTGAAGGTATTGGGTGGTTTTGGAAGTGTTGATATTTACATGAAATAAGCCAGAGCAAATAGTTTTTTGGGGTTTTTTTGTGGGCCATTAAGTGCCATTTACTTATAATCAGTTCTTGCTTCTTATGATTACATAGTGAAAACATGTGGTCTTTGTAGTAGAATTTGGATTATAATAGGCAGTCTGTATTGAGGTAAGAATTCATGTTACATTAGCAATCCTTGAAACTTCATCACCTTCTGACTGAAGTCTCTAATGCCTTTACATGTACTCTCCTGGCTGAGTTTTGACCTGTTGAAGGAAAAGTATTGTTCATAAGTTTGCAGTTTTTAAAGTGTACACATGATGGCAGCAAATACTTACCTAGAGAAGCCTTGTGCCTATGCTAGAAAAAAGAGGCTGCTGAATTTTCTAATACAAACTAGAATTCCTATAGAATCAATTATTGTTAAATTGTTTATTGAAATATATGCTGAGAATTGTTAACTTACTGATGCAGATTTTGAGATGGCTTTTCAATTAGAAGACTTTACCAAGGTTTCCACCTGGTTTAGCCATAACGTTGTCATGATGTGCTTTCTGGTTTGGATTTGCATTGGTAAACAATACTCTTGGGCACAGGGTGTCACTCTTGTGGATGGTGCTGGGCAGGGCCAGGAGTTGGACTGATCCTTGTTAATCCTTTCCAACTTGGCATATTCTATGATTATAAAATCAGCTCAGATCAGCTGTGAGATCATCAGGAGAGTATGCTCAAAGCAGATGGAGCCTCAATATGTAGATACAAAACTCTTTTAAAAAGTTTTATTTATTTATTTCATAATGGAACTATTGTGTTTTAAAGCAATTGTATTTTTGGAAGTGTATAGTAATAGCCCAAATGCAATTTTTTTTTTCACCAAATGAAAAGCTTTATTGTTAGTAATGTCACATTTTAGATGCTGTTACAAAGTATGTTGCTATTGCATAGAACTGTTCAGAGTAGGAAGTCGTCTTTAAAAATGATATTACAGTATAAAATATTATTTATTCCTGGATGCCAGTGAAGCATTTAAACTGGAACTCCTTCTCTGTTTTCTTCCCCTTTCAAAATGAATATGGCATGTGTCAGTTGTTCACCATGATATTTTAAGCCAAAAAGTTGCAGTTTGCCACAGTTCCAATAATAAAACCTTATGGAAGGTGTAGGTCAGCGTTTGGCTGTGGTACAAGCAGGCTGCTCTAAAATTCGGGATATTTCGGTTCGTTTCCAATATTCGGTTCGGTTCCAATTACTTGTCTGTGTATTATATTTGCAGTAGTTTAAACCCGATTTTATGCTTAGAAATAACTTGAAGGTGTTCAGCAAATCATGATATTCAGTTGTTTTCTCAGCCTTTTAAATTCAATTTATTGTTCACACTGAAGTACCCTGGTGAGCTTTTTGACATCTACTACAGTGAGTCATTTTAAAAATTTATTTAGGAGATCCATGATGTGAAAGGTTTTAATTAAATAGCAAACATGTCTTTTGTTCTTAAGTTCAGCTGCTGGTTGAGAAGTGAAAAGAAATCTCATTGGTAGCACTAGCAGTGTTGTTCTGGTTCATGGGCAATTCAGTACCATCAGTGTAACTGAAAGGAGTTACACTGTTGAGAAAAACATCATCATCCTATCAACCAAGAAAGAAGTGAAGGTTCCTTTGTGAATAATGTGGACTCTGATTTGTCTTTAAAAAAAAATTTATTGTTTGTTTTACGGGGAATATGATTTTTGTGGAGTGCTTGTCTGCCAGCAGATGCCACTCCTCAGCAGCAGAGTAGTTTCCCAGACTTTACCAAATAGAAGAAAATAGTTGTGGTAGACCCTTGTTTTTGAAACACTGGTGGCAGTTTGCCTAGGATTGTCTTTGTGTTCCTCAATAAGAATAACCTATGATATAAACAATTAAATATTTATATTTTACAGTGGAGCTGTTTAAAGGGTTTGTTTCCTGCTGATGCATTAAACCCCAGGGTTGCTAAGATGGTAGTATGTGGGGTAAGATTCCTTTGTTCTTCCAAGTATTTTAGTTGAATAGAGGATGACCCAGAAATCCTTTAGGACTCAGGGAGCTGCATAATGGAAGGTGTAAAGGTGTCTGTGTTGGAATTGCTGATAAGATGTAATGAGAAAGACTTGGAAGCTGAAATCTCAATGGCTTGCTATAGGCCAAGTCCTTGTAAAACTTTTAAGCATCTGGAAAAACAGATGGCCCAGTTTTAAGTGTAAGAAGGAACTAAGAAGCTGTGTAGTGAAAATAGACAAGGAAATCCTGGTAAGAATATTCTGATTGTCATTTCTAGATTTTGAAAAGTCATTGTCCTGTGATTGTATGTCCTGGGACATGAATAATGGCATACTGCGATGTCTAAACTTCAACAGCCATGTTTTTAACAGCTGGTGTTTTGGATATGGGCAAAGCCTGTCTTGGCCTCTGTAGACATCTGCAGTAAAAGACTGTTTTGATAATTGGTAAATATGGTTGGACCATCAGACCCTGGATTGCGATGATGGATGTCACCTTTCCAGCCTTGACCCCTTCCATCTGTCTGCCAGTAATGGAAATATTCCTGACATAGCTGACAAGTGTTTGATTTTTCACACAGAACCACCTGTGTGGGCTGTTTCATTCTAAATGGTTTAGTTTTATATTCCTGGTGAGAGAAGATGCGTTATATATATGTGTGTGTGTATATATATATGTCTGTGTATATATATATACACACACATGTATTACGCCTCCTCAACTTTAAAAATAATGCAGAGTACTTTCTTGTGGCTGGTGGGAAACCTGTGAAGAGCTGGGGGTGCTATTTGAGCCCTGGAGAATTAACTGTGAAAAAAACCATCAGTGCTAGTTTTATTGCATTCCTCCATGTTTTCTGGAAAAGTTCTCCTTTATCTCCTAGTTTGTGTTCTGTAGTTTGGGTTTCAGCAGCTCTTCCTTGGAAATGGTATAGTCCACATTTTGTTTTATTTCCATCACTTTCAGGAAAAAGTGTTTCTGACTTCATCTGACATTACAACAAACCTGCTAAGGATGCTTTCTGAAGCATTGATTAGTATCAGTTATCTAGTGTAAACAAACCTAAGTGTTTCACAGACTTAATTTTCTAGATGTTAACTGTTCCAGCCTTTGGGGATTTTTTTTCTGTATTCATGTATTCATAGCTGTTCAGTATACATGCATGGTGTATTTCAGGGGTTTGGCACCATCTACTTCATTGAGTGTTTAATGGCTTTGACTTGAAGCAAAACATACTGAAATCACAGGGTGGTTTCAGTGGGTTCTTCTGAAATTGCAAGTGTGCTGGACAGTCTCCTCAGTGGACTGTCTGGGGGTGAAGCTGAAGTTCCTTTCAACTCCTTTACTGAAGTATGAAGGTAAAGCCATTCATGTATTAGAGAGCTTGGTTAAGAGAAAAGAGTGTGAATTTTGCATTTGGAGAACTTAAATATTTCTTGTTTGCATGCAAGCAAAACCTTTGTATTCATTCTGCTTGACAGCATTCCAAATGCTGTACTCTGCCATGCAGAGCCTTTGGAGCCTTGACAGTGATGGGGTTTTGGAAAAAGTTATCCCAATATAAAAACTGCACACCACACAGGAGATACTAAGACAAAAGCAAGCAGTGTGTGAAGTAAGCTTTTGGCTTGGGAACAGGCATACACCTTTTGCAGAGTGCTGGGGAATGTTTGGCCACAACATAGTCGATCCAAAGATGGGTCTGTGCTGCTGAACTGATGTGCTTGGGCTGCTTTGCAGCTGGCAGTAGAACAGCCCATTTCCTTGTTGTTAAACTCATGCTCCAAAGCAGCATGGCCACATCCAAGCTGCTGATTTGTGCCAGCTCACTGGCTGAACCTGGGAGTTGTTTCACATAAAGATGGTTATCCTTGAGCAAAACCTGTCCCAGGGACTGTGGCACCAAGCTCCTAGGGTGGGTGGTGGAGTTCTGGTACCTTCTCAGAGCATTCCCTGGCACTGCTATAAGTTGTAACTGCAGACAGAGCTCTGACTCCTCTGTTGTCAAGTGCAAATGCTGCTTTTGTTCTGAATTCTCTCTGTCACACATTATTACCAGATTGTCAACAGATGTTGAATTTATCTACCTTTCTCCAAATGAAGAGTTGTCATATCTGAAATCCATGTGGAAATGCAGCTGTCTAAGAAACAAGCTCTGAGCTCTCTAGTGCTGCTGTGCTGCTGGTCTAGTGAAACAAGAGGAGACTGTCCAGGCCATAATGAAAGTGCATGTCAGAGCTGGGCACTGTGTCTACACAGCAGCATTTGTGAATGTTCAGCTCTGGGCAGGTGGAAAGTATATTCCTGGAAGGAAAAGACAGTGAAAAAAACCCACCTTTGTTGTCTTTTGTAACCAGGATGGATTGCCAGATACGTCTCATTATTCTGCATCCTAGATCTGTAAAATATTACTTGAGTATTAACATTTTAAAAAAATTTCATTTCTGATTCAATTTGAAGAGAGTATTCACTGTAGTTTCAGAGGCTTCTGGAGAACACAGTCCAGTTGCTGTTCATAATTGTGCTTTATGTTGATAAGACAAGCACACATTTTTCATCATTCCCTTCTGTTGGCCTACTTCTGAAATGTCATGGGCCAGGTTTCCACTCTCATGGGCCACAGAGATGAGAATGAGTTTGGGAAGGTTGTTTTGTGTGGTGCCTCTGGGAGGGTGTTGCATGGGTAAAGGAAAAGTTGCATGAAGAATCCCTGTTAAATTGTTTGGGTAATGATGGTTATAGAGGAACTCCTGAGTTCCCTGGAAAACTAGAGCTACTGTCATCTTACACAATAACTTGAGGGCAAGCAGGCAAAAAATAAACCTTTGGGTAATGCCAATTTGTGTATTAGAACATTTCTAATTATGTTTTGTTGTCACTGAGCCTAATCTGGTGAATGGTTAAGATGTACTTTGTAATTTTGGCAACTGTTAAGATGTACTTTGTAAATTTTGATCAGTTTTTTTTTTGAGTGCTGTTGCATAGTGTGTATTGTGTTGCCCGTGGAAAGGAGGTTTTGCTCTTCTTTTCACTTGCATATTGTACAAGTAAAGCTTCAGTGACTTTGGCATAGTGAGGAAAATTATAAATACAGTCTGCTTCTTTTCTGAAAAAAAGGTGCTAATAAAGTTTTGTGTTATGAAAGAATAGGATGGAAACTAGCTTGTTCTGTGTGTTAGTAAAAGCTTGTACTTGTACTTTTTTTAGTAAAAAGGGTTTGAATAAATCAGCTCATTATTGAATAATGTCATTATTCTATTAGGTAGATCTTTTACGTGTGTGAACTTGTCTGTCTTAGTGAGCTTTGTAGTTGATTTAGTTATTTTGAAACAATTGTCTTGGAAAAATAGAACTGTTTGATATAGTAGGATATCTTCAATACTGAAACATCGGAAAAAAATCTGAAATCTGATAGTCCTCAAAACATAATGTCAGATCTTAACAATAACTTGAGATTTGTATTTTAAATATTTTTAACTTGGGGCTAATCATTAAAATATAACTTGGACTAATCCTGGGTTTTTAATAAACGGAGGTATTTTTTATGCTTTATTTTTTTAATAAAGCAGAGGTAGCTTGGAAGCCCTTGACTAGAAGGGCCATTTTAGATCAGATTGGTTGTGGCCTCATCCAGTCATTTACACAAACCCTTTTGGGTTTTGCTGGTAGAAGATGTGTAGAAAAGATTTAACTTCAAAATATAATTTTCAAATGTTAGCTGAGAAGGTTCCCAAAGTTTCTTAGGTTCAAGCAAAACTAACTAACTGCAATTCTAAAAGACAGTTGTAACCTACATCACAGTCACAGCTGAATGGTACTGAAGTACAAGTGCTGACTCAGCACTCTGAAGGTATGGTCACTGACGTGTTGGTATCCTTTGTGGCACCTTTCATCACTGGCTTTCATGCCAAGAGTAACATAACCTGAAAATTTTTAAATCATACTGTGTTGGGTTTTGCCTGATAATTAGTTAAGTTTATATAGAAATGTAACTATGTGGGTGTGATGTTAGCAGTGTGTTTATGCTTTAACAATATGTTTAGTACACTTCAGTTTAGTTTGTCTGTTTTTATACAGACACAGGTCAGCTCTATAAATTCTGTATGTCATTGAAATGAGGATTAATGTGCTAGACAGTGTGGAATGTACCTGTGATGGAACAACTTTCATGGTAATTAGCAAGAGCTTGGAAACCTGTATTATACTGATGTGAATGGTGTCTACATAATTATTAATTTTTATTGTATTGTTTTTGATGGATTGTGTGCATACTTGCTTGCACAAATACACACTTTCAATGCATAGTAACAATTATAAGAATTAATGAAGTATATGAGTTTGTGCATCTTTTTCTTTCGAAAATCAATGTCATAGTATCTAAAAGATTTTGTTCCAGTCCTTCATGGCATTAGATTGATATCTAACAGTTTAAATTTATTTAGTAGTCTAGCAGAAAGCATGCAGCAGTGTGCAGTGGATTTAACTGCAGTGTGAATGAGTGCTTTGAATTTGTTTTCATTGGCTTTTTTTTTCCTTCACCTTCAGATGTTCTATTTGTTATGTGAGGTAAAATTCTCATGATCCCTTGTACTATTCAGCATATCCTGTTTGTTGATTAAAGCTTTTGATACAGTGATGCACCTATCACTGTGTTCTTACAAAGTCACCTGCCAAAGGTTTCCTTTTCCCTGAGTAATAGAACTTTTTTATTTTCATTTGTGATTAGGTAGTTTGTAGGAGCATTGTTGAGGGAAGATAGATTCTGAAAAACATTTCAAATAAGTATGATAATTTTGAGAGCAGCTGTAGCAGATTTGTCCCAGGGAAATTCTCTATCTACCTGGTGAAATAAAGCATTACCAAGCTGGATTCTGTAAAAGAAGATGTTATGCAAAGCTGTTGTTAATGAATTCACTGCTGGAGTGGATATAGCAGAGAGTTCAGTGAAAATGAGGAAATATGCTTTATTTTTCTCGTAAATATGGTAGAATGCAAACAATCCCATCACTTTTCTTCAATGCTGTATTGTCCTGTTTCAGTGCTTTCGACTACTGAGGCATTAAAAATTCATGTTAAAACGTTATGCTTTGACACAGAGATGTTACATTTTGTTCCAGTTTTCTAGGGCAGCAGTCACTTGTCAAGGCTAGTCCTTCACTGGAGCAGCAGGTGGACTTCAGGCTGGCTTTACTGCAGTGCACGTGCCTGTGGGTCAGGGGTTCATGGGAAGCTTTCATTGTCTAGCCCATAGGGACATGTCACAAGCAGCCCACAAGTGGGTTTTGGAAGAAGTGTTTATTCCAATTTAGCCTTGTCTTCTCTGACAGAAATGATGCACAAGATGGGATGGCAGAGGAACCCTTGCAATCTGATGCCTTCCTGTGCATGGCTAGTGTTCAGAGCTGTGACCTGCAGCTAATGTGTGCTGTGCTCACCTGCTGCATCTCATGGCAGGGGGGAGAGCTTTCCCCTACATCACTAAATAGATGTCGTGGGACTGGTCTAGGCTCATCTCTTGACTGGTGCCTTCACAAATTAATTTTTTTCATAGTCACGTGAAACATTCTGCAGGAGAGCAAATCATGCAAATATTCATCCCCCCCTTTAAGACTGAAATAAACCCCTTGTCACAAAGACCCCATGAATTACCATTCATTGTGATCCATGAGGTTCTGCTCTGCTTGTGGGCAGATGTACACAAGACTTTCTTTTCCATATTTGTATTGGCTAGCAAGCAAAATCCATTAAGACGTATAAACAACTCAAAAAAATTTCAACTTTTTATTGCTCAAATAGTATTGTATTGTTTTAAATAAGTCCAGAGTAATTTCAAAGCCATGCAGCTATAAGCTGAGATAATGCCTTGGTGTTGAAAAGTCTTGAAACAGGAATGAAATATCTTTAGTATTTATCTTGAATATCTTTAGTATTCTCTGACTAGTGGGAACCATATTTATTGCATCATCAGTGGATGGCAGTCAGTGATTTTTCTAAACTTATTATATAGTCAGTTTAAAACTCTTCCTGATCATGTACAGTAGAAAAAGAACTTGGTTCTTAATTCAGTATAAGCAAACAGTGCAGTGGTTTGACATTGATGCTAATGATAGGAGTAGCAGTGTGCAGAGGGCAGCTGAGCAGATGTGGGTGCACCACACCAAAATGATTAAACGGTACCACTTACAGCAGAGGTAGTTTAGCATAGGAGTTTTGGACATACAAGTAGAATTAGTATGTGACACTTCCCATTTGTGCTATCTTTGCTTCTGCTCCAATGTTAATGCTTTCTTTACCTTTTTTTTTTCCTCTGGCTGTGGAAGCACCTATGAGGATGCCGGAGCACAGGGCTGAGCTCGCCTGACCAATCTTAATGTGGCACATCCCCATTTCTGAAAGGTTGCCCTGATATTTTCATGGCTCTGGTATTTCCACATGCTTTTTAAAGTATTGAGGTAAATTAGCTTCTATTCCAGTTCAACACATACCTGTATGTTTGGGAGCAGGCATGCTGTTTTTTGCACAGAAAAAAAGGAAAGGTTCTGGGTGGGTGAGAATTTTTAGGAATGTGTAGGCAGTCTGGTTTTTTGTGGTGAAATCTTAGACCTTTGTTAACTGAGTGTTCACTTAAAAGTGAAGTACATACAGCTCTAAGCTATTTAACACACTTGATTTCCATCCCTTTATTTTTTCCCTGTCCTTTTTTCCCTGTCATTTGCTAATTGAAAGCAAGCCCCCTTTAATAGTTACAAAACCTCTGGCAAGAGCAGGAAAAAGGAAAGAAAAAAAATAGAACAAGATATGGGTGAGTTGCTCTTAAGGTTGTATATAGATTACAGGAGAACGTGTTGAGGCTTGAGTTTGGTATGTATTTGATCTCCCCAAGAACAGTACAGAATATTTGATGGATTTTTTTCAGAAGTACTTTCAGATTTACTTTCTCCACAGTACTTTATTGAATTTTGGAACTTGTTTAGCAGATGACTGAATTTTCCTTTTTCATTTTCTGCTTAATCCCTTCAGTCTTTTGTGACATTGTGACTGTCACTTGCTGTATTCTGGCAGACACTATAAAAAATCTTTTAAATGTCAGAGCTGCTGGATAAACAGATAGTGACTTGCAGAGATTACAGAATTTTTTTTGTTTCTCAGATTGGAGGGTAGTCAATAAAGATTCATGCTCCGTTTTAGCAGTTCTTGACCATACTAATGACACATTTGTTTTCTTCAGCTAACTTCTGTGGCTAGTTCTGAAGTAGTTCAGAAATTATATAAAAATCTGCAAGTTAAAAACCCTTGGTAAGATATATAGATTTAGAGTTTTAGGCTTTAGAGTTTTTTACCTTAAGAAACTGCAGAAAAAATAAGCCCAGGTTTAGAATGGGAAATTTTAGTTTCTGTGAACATCTTTGCAGTTACACCAGAGGACTGTCTGGCTACATATGTTAAGGAACTTTATGTTGTAATTTTGAGAGCAGTAAAACTAAAGATGAAGGAAATGCTGTGATTTATTCTATTGCTTGGAGGATATAGAAGACTTTTTAAACAATCTATGTGATTAATTTCATTTGACACAGGTAGGTGTATGTGCATACAAAATATTTGTCTGGTCTACAACTTGAATGCCATTAAACATATTTTGCTGCAGCAACAAGAAATTTAATAATTGCACTGGGTCTAGCACTGAGAGTAATAAGTTAACCTTTTTTGTCTTTTATTAAGTACTCTGAAGTAGATGTTAATTGCAGTAACGAGCTTTCTTTCCGTAGAGTGAATGTACAAATAAACAGTGTGTTGTTTGTTGTCATAGGGAAAATGTTAGTTACATCAATTTGCATTTCTTTTCGTAGAGATGTCCTATTGCTGCTATTTAACAGTAAGAAGGACTAAATTGCAAGCCAGTGATTGTGGCCAAATACACTGATTTATTTTTTACAGAGTAGGACCTTCAGAAGTTGCAGACTAAATGTCGTACTTAGATAAGTAACCCTTATAAGAATTCACCTGTGTTTCCTATTGGCAGTATTTTTTTCGCTTTTTAAATCATGAGTCTGCCTGTGTGTAGGTTTTCTTTTATTGATGGCCAGTCTCCTACGTAGTGCTCTATGGATAGCACACCTCAAAATGTCTGTATTTTGCTGAAGCATTTTGTTTTAAATGCCTCCACAAGTGCTGAGGTAGGGCTTGTCTCTGTCCCCTGTTACTGGCAGGACCATGGTAATACTGACCAAAGAAATCAGCCTCTGATTCAGTGTTTTCTGATGCCAGATTTGCTTTGCTAAATTAGTATCCCATGTATTGTATTGGAACAGGTAACATTGACTATATTCATTTAAAACTGGGGAAATTTCTGTCTCTTTGTCCCTAGGGGTGAATCTGACTTCTACACTAATGGCCTTCTTGTATGTTTATTGAATATTGCCCATGACTTTTGACTTAATTCATTCAAGCACGTATTTCTTCTACAGGTCCAATAAAGTTGAAATTCAGCACACCCTCAGCAGAAGGGTTATTTGTGGTGTCATGGAAATCAATACAAGATGCCTATTAGTGGATTAATTTTCTGTTTATACTTAAGGTTTTCTTCTTTGCTGTATTAGTTTAAGATTTTGTTTCTAATGAGTATGTAGAAATGCATGCAATGGAAAAGTAAGAATACCAAATCTCTTTCAGATAGATATGTACACTTTAAAGGCATCATTAGGTATAAATTGAGTAGAACATGCATGGAAGTCTTTGAAATGTTATCATCTGGGGTATATATTCTTTTGCATGTTGTTAGTATCTAGCAGTCTGGCAACTGATGTGGTTGTCTTGGAAACAGGCTTTATTTTCCTTTCGTGAATATCTAGATGTGAAATCATCATCTTCTTGGAAGTCTAGAAGTAATACCTCTGAAAGAAGTAACTGTAGATTTAAGATTTGTCCTCTGTTTAAAGAATTGATACAGAAATCTGTAAGTGATGTTTGCATTGTGAGCTTTCATTATAGTTGTGTGTTATGTTGCTAAAACAGTCTTTAGTGCGGTATTTTAGGTAAAGTGCCTGTACTTAGTGTTGATATTTGAGAATTATCTGCAGTGAAACACTGCCAAGATTTCCTAGCCTAATGTTTAAATAGAAATATTACAGTGTAACTGATGCTTTACAAGTCAAATACCTAAAACTAAACTGATACTATGACTTCCAGTCTTTTCCCTTGCCTTGTTTTAAATTAACAGCATGCAATAAATCCTTGGGTATTCTGTGAGATTATAGTGTAAAATTTCCCAGATAAACATCGCTTTTTCATTAGCCAGAGAGCTGCAATGTATGACATGAAATGTCAAAAGTAAAACAAAAACTGAGTCAAGAAAGAACCATCTTTCAAATTCCTGGATTTTTGTTAGGATTTGTATGAAAATGTGAAATAATGTTCTTGAAATTAATTTTTCTGGTCTGTAGCTTATTTGTCTTTATTTGTCAGCAGTCTGATAGTTTGGTATTAGCAATAGTATATTTTCATCCTGATTTTTACAAATGAAGGTCCGGACTGAATAATTGTCCATGTTTTGTTCTTAAATTGTTAAGTTTAGTAAGTTTTCTAATGGAGATTTTAATATATTTCTCTTCCAGGTATTTCTGTCTCCAATACCAATTTAAAAGGCTTTTAAATACGGATATGTACTTCAGAGAAGAATATTTTTTTAAGTCTCTCATAAAATAACTGTTTTGTTCAGTGAAACTCACACTTTGAATGATACAACCTGTCTAAGGGTAGAGAACCATGGCGAAATCTTGTTTAGCCATTGGAACCCAACTGCATCACCATTTCTGTTGTTCTACCTCCTGTCTCTTCCTCCTGCTTCATTTCTTGTGCTGCACCCACATATCAGATTGATCTCTCCTTCCAGAACTTAATTGGCCGTTCTATATTTGCTCAAATGTTCAAGTATGTTCCAAATTTTTTAACTTCCTTAGAATAAGATCAGGCTTCCTATGTAAGGCCTGAGATGAAGCTTATTGACCTGAGTGGAGAGAATCTTAAGGACTTAAAGACTATGATTGTTACCAGACGATGCAAAAAGCTTTTAGTGACCTGTATTTTGGCCCCAATGTACAATAGTGGCATAAGTATTCTGCACCCAGAAAGAAATAAATAATCACAGCTTGTTTTTCCACAAATGACAGTAGTCACTCTGATGTACTCTAATGGTGCTGTGTTCCATTTTGGATGCAATAGCATTTATATATGTTTACCTTGATGGCCAGGCCATAAACTTCCCACTTTCACCTCAAATTATGATCTCATAAATCTTACATTAAAAAAGGACATTAAAATAGCATGTTATTTAAGCTACAATCAAAGCTGAGTTAGTCCTTGAGTATTTTTCACATTCCTCTAAATAAATGTCATTTCTTCCAGTTTAACAATATTAGTTAACTGTGTTCAGAAAAAGCAGTCCATTTTATACCTTCCTGATCAAATAATAATTCTTCATGCTGATTACTAAGTATTACATAATTATATTCCCTGGCTCCATTTTAGCTGAACAATTTTTCATTCTTTGCTCCCAAACTGCAAACAAGCAAGCAACTGAAAAAGAAAACCCCAAGCCTCTTACGGTAACAATTCTGTATCGTTACAGTATGTGCATCATTGCGTTAATGTGATCAGTTCCTTGAAATTGGTTGATAGTCATGTACTAGCATCCTTCTTGAATATGCTGGGAAAACCTGATATTGTTCAACTTCTCATGGCTTTGCCTTTCAGATTCGCTTTTAGTAAACTTTGATATTTTCTTGTTCCTTTTCCTGGAGAGATCTGTTTTACCTCTGTGCATGGAGCAAGTGGAAATGGTGACATGGTCTTTCATCCCCAGAAATTAAATTATGCATAATTCAAAGTTAGTCCTAAAGATAAAGAGGAAGTACAGGGGTTTTTTTTCTCTCATATGTTTCACTTTGGGATGTTGCCAAGTCTGATATCAGCAGTTTAAGGAAAAGATAAAAAAAACTCCAGGGGAGAGATTGTAGAGTCATTCAAGGAGAAATAGTATTTTTGTTGCTTTTTGTAACTAAAAAAGCACAAACCAAAATGACTAATAGGCAATTTCCTTTTACCATAAGCAAGGAAGTTGATTAGATAGTCATTTACAGCCAGAGACACAGAGACATGTAATAGCTTTCTCAGTGGAGACCCACATCTCTGGAGGACAGTGTATCCAGTCATCACATCATGTGTAAGACACAAATTTCTCTCTCCAGTGCCCAGCACAAAGGCAAGCTACATCTCTAGCTTCACTTAGGCATGTGATATTTAGGTGTAGGCAGTCCCGTTGCAAGTGCATGACTTGGCTTGAAATGATCTCTGCAAATCTTTCCATCTGATAATGGGCTGAAATACAAAAAAGCTTATCCAAGCTGCACATCACACACCTTATTTTCGAGCTTCTCATGAATTACAATAGCTTGTTGCTATTTCGTTCTTGTATATGCTTTGTGTGTTGTTACATGTATGGCAGTTGCTGAGGTGATTCAAATGCCACAGGAGAAAGTTGATTTTTCACCTTCTGTCAAGACTCGCAGTGGGATCTGGACATCTTTATTCCCTAGAGGTCATCTGCTGTGCTGGGTACCTCAGAGTCTTGATTCTTCATTCTGTTGCCATTTTCCCAGCAATGACTGCTTTAATTATTCACATAAGAAACTCTTCTAATGCTGCCATATGTCATTACTTGGTATCATTCAAATATCATTTGATAGGTATTTTCAAATGCAGGGGGAAGGCTTACTCAGAACTCCTTGTAGTAAATTGATTTTTCTTTTTTTACATGTTTATGGTGTGACCTTTACAAAACCAAGAGTGATTTGAAATTTAAATTTTGAAGTTGATAATACATAGCTCCTGTTAGAGGATGTGGGACTGATGTAAATAGGTGCTTATTTACATCAGTTAATTATTTTGGCAGTAACTGTATTTTATACATTTTTTAAAATGTTTAGGGCTATTTTTAATGGTCTTATCTGGTGGAATATAGATTGTTATGGGTTAATGTGTGTGTGAGTGCATGAAAATGTTCACTGAAGTGGTGTATTAAACTGAGCTTAAATGTAGTAGAATTTTCCTGTGTTTATTACTGCATTTCTAACTACACTTACAGCTTCAGGTAAAATGTATGAAGATACTCTGGAATTTCATGGAGTGTAGCACCCATTTAAAAATCACTTCTGTAATACTGTATCTTTTTCTGATTCTCAGTTTAACATCAAAACAGTTTTGCAGTAAAAAATATAGGTAATAATTTGCAGAATTCTATCTGAATGGATATGAAATAGTTCATTCAACATACCTCTGCACAATAATAAGAACAGGGTGCTCCTTGCTGTGCTGCTCGCTCACAGCTGTGTCTTCATGCTGTCACCCTTAGCAGCATGTGTTTGATTTTGCTCTGAGTAGCAGCAGAAACACTTGAAATGCTGCAATTTGAAATTAACTTCCAGGGAGTGATGACAATGGCCTGTCAGGCCATGCTATTTTTTTGTCACCCTGAAAAAAATAAATTTAAAATAAACTGATGGCATTTTTCTAGTGCCAGACTGTGCCCCACTTAACACATCTCAGAGCACGGTTTTCTGATCTGTCCACAGTAATGTTTTTTATCAGTGTTGTCATTAATTTGGTTGCGAGTATAGTATTTTTTAAATTGATGATTACTTCAGCTTTATACTTCAACTGCTTAAAGGAGATAAAAATTTTAGACCTTTTTAAAAGAGAAAATCTGACTACAAAGTGAATTGTACAGGTAGTTACTGTGAACAGACACATCTTACTGAGATTTTTGGAGCACTTGTCTGAAGTGCAGCATTGTACATGTTTAGGAAGATGCCAGAGAAAATAAAAATTATGATTGTTATTCTTTCCAGTGAACATGAGCAAATGAGCTCTTAACTCATTTAATTTTATGATTAAATCATAAATGTCTATCAGCATAGATAGACATATCTATGCTGATAGACATTTATGCCATTTATATTGGCATATCAAATAAATGTGTGTCAGTGTGGGCCAGGCCTGGTAGCAGTCTATATATCTGGCAGTCAGGGAGTGGGGTTTTTGGGTGTGTGATTTTTGCTTTTATTTTTCTATTTAATCCTTTCTCAACTTGGAAAACAAAAAGGCTGATGCTTTTTCTGTAATTTGAGATATTTTAAACCTCAAACCCCATCCCCTTGCATTCATTTAATGAATTTGTGCATTCTGTGAATGCTTGTATGTCAGAGAGCAGAGGAGAATTCTGTATTTGCTTCACTTAGTGAATTTAAACAAGAAAACCCTTAGCTTATTGATTGTAGCAAATACTCACCTTCTGTTTTTTTGTATGAATCATTTAGGAGTTCAAGCATTTACTCATAGAGAATTTTAAGAGAGCCTGATCCTGGGGTTCAGCATACATGCTGCAGATGCCAGTGGTCTGAGGCAGAACCATCACCTGTGAGGAGTGCATCAGACCTTCATGTGATGGATCTGCCTCTGCAGTGGCGATATGGAGCTTTTCGGGCTGGCTCTGTGGTTGCACACACTGATGGCAGTGCAGTGACAGGGCCAGTCTGCACCCTGAACTGTTCCTTGGGCCTCCTTTAAGGTGAGGAGCGTGTCTGTGATATAGATGGACAGCAGGCTGGGATTGAATACAGAATAAATCAATCATCTTTTGATGGTAAATGGTCAGGAGAGGTGGTCATAACTTGAACTTGATTCCGATCTTCTGTGTTTCTGATGGCGGTCATATACTAGGGGGAAAGGTTTTTGCCAGTCAGCTGATAGTTTGGGTTTTGCTTGCTTTTTTTCATGTAAATGCCCAGAAAGTTTACAGCTGGTGCAGGCAGAGGATCATTGCATTAAGAGCTACTTCCAAAAAGAAACACCAAGCAACCAACCTAAAAAACAGACAAGAAGGAGAGCTCCTGTGTCACTCTGCCAGCCTTGTGTATGTTGAGCCTGGCTCTGTGAGGGTGCAGGGTTACTTGTGTTCCATTTTGTGTCTCCTGTCTCTGTTTTCGTGAGCACAGTGTGATCCATAATTAAGATGCCCTTGAAAAATCTGCGAAGGATTTGTGTCATGATTGACGACAAGGGAGTTTGGTTATATTTGGAAGATGCAGTTAAATATAACATAAAATGAAAGGCAAAAGTGAAGTAATTTTCCTTTTTTGAGGAAGCAAAGCAAGAATTTGTTTCAGTTCTGCTGGTAAGGAAGATGACACTGCAAAGTAGTTAAATTCTGTATTTATTAAGTTCTAATGAAAACTAGACCATACAGGTACATACTGCGCCTTACTATCTGAGAGGGACTATGATCATTGTATTTTATGATGAAAGTTATAGTATTGAAAGAATGAATGTTAGCTTCTCCCCGTATTTTTTCAGTATGCTTTTAAACCTCCTCCAAAACTTTGGAGTTCAGCACATTAAGTTCATGTGCTGTTAGGAAAATGTCACATTTTCTATATAGAAACTAAATCTTAAATTACTGTGCACCATCAAATCATGTACCACCTTTCCACAAATCACTGATCACATAATAATAGTATAATTTCTGAGGGAACAGTAATGTGTTAAACAGTTAAATATCCCAGGCTTGCTTTGTTCTTCATCTGGTAACACAAGCAGAAAAATATTATGTATGCCATATAGTTCATCTTTTTTTCAGCACTTCTGTAAAGGCTGAAACATACTTTCTTTGATGCATCACTGACTTTTGGTAAAATGAGGTGAGAAAGCTCCGTTTTCTGTCAGGAGCCAACCGGAGCCCAGCATGTTTCAACTATCCACTTTGAATTTCTGTTCACGTTGCAGATCAATATGAAACTGTGGCTACTGAGGCTTTCTGGCATTTACAAAGTGTGTTCAGCTAGAAAATGAGTGGGGGAAAGAAGCCAGCAGTGATATGCAGATGGGAGCCCACTGGAGTGCTGTGAAGAAGAGGGGACATCTGCCCATGACCACGTGTCTGGGTGCAGTTGCAGCTTTGTTGAGGACCACCACTTCTGAGATCTGGATTCTATAATGCTGATTCGCTGTGAGATGAGATGCTGTGATGTTAGATTCAAAAAATTGCAGACTATTTGTTAGTAACTCATTTGATAATTCTGGAAAACAGTCAACAGTTTGTAAAATTGTAACTGTTTCTTAAATGGACTTGAGTTATTTGTAGGTACCAGAGCTGGTGCCTGCAGCAATAGCTGCAGGCTGCTCCTAGGTGGTTGTTGTTAATTAGCAGTGGGGAGGACTTTTCTCCTTCTGTGGGACCTGCACTAGTAGGACACTGCATGTAGGGGTTCTTGGGATTTCTGTGTTCAGTCAGATGTCTCGGTAAGATGTGAAGAGTTTTGCGTTGCTTGCTTTCGGTATTGTTTCTGAATGATATGCTGTCAGTGTTGTTGTTTGATATAATGAGAGTGGTGTGGGGTTTGTTTGTGTGGGTTTTTTGGTTGTTGTATCAGTTTGGTGTTTTTTTTTTTTTAATGTGGGTTTGTTAGTTTTTGTTGGGTTTGTTTTGTTTTGTTTTTTCCTGGCCCAGAGTCAGCACTGATTGGATTGTTTTGTGCAGAAATGCGAAAATAGGATAAAATAGAATGAGGTGGAATGGTTGATGTGTAACTATCAGTGTGTTACTGGTCTGCTAGGTAGCTTCAGGGATCACATTTGTCCATCTGCCTTGATAAGAAATTCTGTAATTTGCAAAGAATTAACCCATTACAATTTTTTATCATATCATTATTATGTGATTGTTCACTCATTGGGAAAAAACCTATTTCATTTCTTTTAAACCCTACACCAGCTCTACCATGAGGTAATACCACTGAGGTGTAGGTTTACCATGGGACTTAACCGTGGTGTCACTGTTTCTGAGTGCCTGTTTCATTTAAAAGCAGTAGGGGTGATGTTGGGAAGAACCTTATAGAATCAGTTTGATTCAGAGTCTGTACAAATAAAAATTTACTTTTTTATGTTTTAGCTATTTGTTTTCTTTAAATAGCTATGAATTAAGCTTTGCAACAGGGCTGGTAAGATCCTGCTGACTTCAGTGAGGCTTGACATGGTCCATTAACAATGCAGTGTATTTATGTTAGTAAACAGTGTCATTTTGAAATTTATCACAGACTCATGAATATCTTTTTTCTCAGCCACTTCTCTGGAATTATTAGACATACAGCTGAAGTAGTGGATTTAGTTACTTTGCTGGTAATTGGATTAACAATTCAGTATGCAATGCCAGAGTTTGTTTTAGCTGAAAATTGGGAATAATGCTTTTCTGGATGTATAAGTTTGCAAAGTATATCCTATTGATATCCTGCTATATAGGAAAGATTATTTTAAACATATATTAGATCTATAATAATTTTTTTTTTGTTTTCAGTAGTAGCATATGATAGGGCATTAATCTGTACATATAAGCATTTTAAAGTAGCTACATAAATTGACTATAGATACTAAAAATGCTTTAATAACTTTTCTTTCTTATAAAAAGTATATTTTTTGGTAATTTGTTGTCAATTAATAGACTGTTATAGGAGCTTGTCTAAGAGTATGTTATTACAATAAAATGCTATTAAAAAAAGTTGACCTGAATCTTGCTTTTGTCAGTTTTGTGACTTTTATATTTCTTTCTCATTAGAGCTATGCAGCCCTGATCCAGCAACAAATTAATGAGGACAAACAAAACTTGAGAGAAAAGCCTGTATATGGAATTCAGCTCACAGAAGAAAAACTCAATGACTTCCGCGATGAACAGATTGGGCAGCTGAAGGAACTGATGGACGAGGCTACCAAACCTAATAAAAAAATCACCATTTCTAAAGACTCAGAACACAAAACCTAAAAGATTAAAACAAATATTTTAATGCATGTGGAAGTATTTTGAAACTGCTTTCTCCAGTTGTACTTGAATGTGGTTTCTGTGAGATAATGGACGCTGCTGATGCAATGACTTGTCTGAAATGGACGCGTTTGGCTTTCTGTGCAAGAATAAATGGAAGAATGGAATAATCACAACACTTCTATGTTAATTGCATTATTTTCTCCTTTTTTTTCCTTCCTTCTAATGGATGTTGAAGACTGGAAAAATTTGAGAAAAGTAAATTGACATTTTAAAATATGGAGTTGTTAGTTTTGGGGTTCTTATTTTGTAATCTTGGCACCTATAGGGCAAAACATCATTCTCTTTGTCTGTCGTCCTCTTCCTTAATGGAAAAGATGCTATTAGCATTTATTTTCTGATGAGGATTCAGTAGACAAGGAATGATACTTGAGTGGGTTTGTTTTCATGGAAAGAAATGAGCAGTGTTGGAAAAGCATACTGCTGGTGAAATTCGAAGGTGATTTTCTTCTTGAGCTTTTTGGTGAAACGGACCTTAAAATAAAAGATGTAGCTCATTATTAAATTAACTTTGAATTACTCTTATGCAGAAAATTCTGCTTTTTTTTCAAAGCTAAATTCAGATCATTGTTAGTGTCTCAAATTTTTAAAAACCTTTCATGAGGGGGTTGTGCTGTAGTTTGAATTCAAAGGTTCTTAAAAAAGTTGGGATCCCATATTATTCAATATTTTGTACAGACCAGAATTTGTAAATTTCTTGATCAAAGAAATTGTCCTTGATAATACTGTATGATGAACATTAGCAATTTATTTCCAATAGGTAAACTCTTCAGTAAGACAGTGTGTGCTTGTTGTAACATATACTATTGCTACAAAAAAAAAAGGGGGGGGGAGGTTTTCTGTTAAAAAAAACACATCACTTTTTGTGCAAAAGATAGCTTTAATTTCATGTTCCAAACCTACTTTTATATTATTAGTTTTGTTCCATTTCTGGATCTTTTTTCTGTCTTTTACCCATAGCACATTCAAGACAACAAAATTTCTCTGCTCTTGGGGAATAACAGCTTTGACAAGGAAGCACATTTCCATCTGTCTCAAATTGTAACAACATGCTGTTTGCCAAAGCTGTGCTCCTGGATCCTAAGATGGGATTGTAGGCTACAGGCTGCTCATTTCTATTAGAAGTTCACTTGCAGGATTGCTGTGTGAGGAGTGTGTGCTTGCTTGCTGCATCTTCTTCTGGCACCCACGGCCTTGGTTGTGTGTGCAGCAGGAGCATGCTGTAGCCTCAAGCATCCAGTGCAAACAGGATGGAAGGACAGAGATGACATCCAGGCTGCAGGGCTGTTCACAGGTCCTGATTCTTGATGCTTCAGGGGCACGGTTGGAGAGAATGGCAGCTCCCCCCTGGTCTGCTCCATACCTAGGAAGCCCCAGCAACAAAGTGGGAAGCAAATGGCATGTGCATACAGGAAGCTTGAAAATTGTCTCTGATACTGCCATTCACATGTTTCTGAAGTCTTGTCCTTTTTACAGTTTAAAATCTAATCCAGTTCCAGAGTTTAGGGCATAAAATTTATTCTGTTACACTTTCATCAGATGAAGAGTAATTAATTCCATCACTAAATCTATTTGGGCTCCATACCAAAAGTAATTTTTGGATGTTGACAACAGAGGTTTTTCCAATCCTTGATTGGTAGTAGACCTGTGCCTGCTTTCCAGTCAATATTCAAGTTGCTTCAAATTTATTTCAAATCCTGCAATTTAAAGCACTGTTACTTTTATCAACACATTTAATGAAACTTGCTAGTTCAGTGAAACTAGTTAAAATACTTGTTTTGCATGTCTACTCTTGTATGCACCTAGATTTCTAGAGGCTAAATTAATTAATAATGAAAAATTGCTATTTGGGATTAAAAGCTTGTAATGAGACCTAAAGAGAGATAGAGGTGAAGGTAAACATCTTCATATCCACAACCTCTTTTCTAGTAAATCCACTTTTTTTTCCCCAACAGTAGTTTGTATTTGGTACAATGTTTGTATTCATGTTTAAAACAACTCTGACAAAAGCCAAAATTCCATAACAGCAATGAAGCATCTTTCAAGCTTGCTGGCTTTAAGACAGGCAGTGCTAATACTAAGCCATGCTCTGGTCTGAGCAGGGCTTGTGTGAGTGGTGGGACCCCACAGAAGCTTCATGATTCCAACACTGCCACACATTAATAAAATTCTTTGATTTACAAGCATGGGTAATGATAGTTAAACTGAGGAAAACAATGGGCTTCTCATCTTGGTCACAGAAAGATGAGAGTGACACAGATTCTGTTTCTTTAATTTTGGGCATTTTTTTTAAGTTACAGGACACTTCTGTGGGTAACTTTACACTTGGTTTGAAAGACAATGAACAGAAAAAAGCACCCATCAAAAACACTTCAAAACTTCAAGCAGTGTTCTATTTCAAATGGCAAGAGTTGCCTAGAAAAAAAGATTCTACTCACCTTATAATGAAAAATATCTCTGATCACATTAGAAAAGAGTAGAGAGTTTTGAGTTGTGTTCTCTGTGTTGGGTGGATTGCTATTCTGGAACTCACCACTGAAAAGCTACCACCCTCAAAAGACTTCTCTCCATCCAGCTTAACCATTTAGAAAGATCCATTATATTTTGTTGATCTCTTCTAGAGCTAAAAAAGAGTGATACAATTCACGGGTTGACTTTGCTGAGCCTTATCTGGGCTATCACTTTCTGTGATTACCTGGCAGCTGGTAGGAGTTGGAGGGAGCTGAAGTTTTAAGTAGCTGGAAAAGGTATAAGCTGAAGTTTTATCAAGTAAAATATTGTCAGAGATGTCTCTCATTAAAAACTACCAATTTTGATATGCAAAGTTATACATCTTAAAAAGAACAAATAAAGCATCCCTCTTTCAGTGTTTTATTATGCCTATGATGTGGGTTTATGGGTTTTTTAACTGCCTGGCAAGAGCTGTTAGGACATATTTATTCCTTAAAAATAAATTCATAATATAACATCTTGAAGGTAGGATTTATGAGGTTTTATCCCTTAGCTATTTGGACTTTAATATTTTTGAATTATTAGTGGACATTCTTCTTCTTGAATAAGTATTTGTGAGACACTGACAATGCACGGATGAGTCAGTGGCCAAATTGACTTCTAGGTAAAAATACTGGACAGTTAATGAAAGAAATATGCCTTTCCCTGCCTGTCATAATTTATTTTATTTTCTACTTTCTATAGCTAAACTAATAGCAGAGGGAAGGCTGAATCTTCCAGCAGACTGGTTTACCCAAGTGGGACCACGGAGTATCTATGTACCTTTGGTGTAGTGTGAAAGCTGAATCACTGTGAAAACCAGCTTACATTCTAGGGCAAAATAAGTCTCTGTGTGCTATCCTGCCTAACTGTTGATTTTCAGACCTCTTAGAAAGAGTTTCGAGGTGAATCCTTTCTGTTGGATGGTGTAGATGCAGGAGGGCATAGATGCAGCAGCACAGCTGTTGCTGGGCTTGTTTGATAAACAGGATTTCCTGATCCAGCTCCTATTGCTCCATGTCCTGGTGCTGGACCAGGCTTAGTGTGCCCACCTCACAGTGAGCAGTGGTTGTACTAGTTTGAAAACAAACCAGAGAGTGATTCCAAGGTAGAACTACAGTTTAACAGGAAAATTAAAGGCAATAGTACAGAAACACTGACTTAAACTGACAGTCAGAACATGACCTGACACCCTGTCAGTCAGGGTGGTGGTAACAGTCTGATTAAATTGTGGCTACAGTCCTGCTGGAGTGATGGATGGGTTTTTGTGCAAACAGTGATCCTTTAAAACAATCAGGTCTTTCTTGAGGTCCAGTAGTGGGTATCGAGCTCTTGTTCCCTGGGAATCCAGTGGTAGTGCCCCCATAGTGTTCCAAGCCTCACATTATATCCAGGTAGGAATGTCTGGTTCCTCCCCTTGGGCAGGGCATCTCACAATGGGATGATGTAATTTTATGAGTTGTGCTGGGGGACTTGATGTCCCATTAGCAGAGAGAGCCCCCCAGAGGGAGCTGAGTCCCAGGGATGAGTCATGAAAAAGATAACACAGCCCCACCTACTTTAAGAGCTTATGAAGATGGCAATAGAATACATACTTTTGGTTACATCTTACATTGTAACCTAAGACAATGGTGTAGGGAAGGGTCTTCCCCCTTGAACCACATCAGGAAGCTGGCTGCAAAGAGTGGTGCAAATTAAATGGTGTGAGAAGTGATAACATTCGCACTTGTAAATGATCTCTTCTTGTTCATGGATGTTATGCACCTGCTGCAAAACCGCTGGCTTTGGTAGGAACACTTTCAGCAGTTTCGGTGGCCACAGCTCTGCTCTGGGAACAGCCTTTAAAATGCTGAGTCCTTCCAGCTTTTCCAGTGCTCTGTCTACCAGGTAGGGCACATGTAGATCCCAGAACCAATTGTATTTAGATGCAGCCTTTACATATGTATATACGAAGTATTCTTTGTTCATTGAAGTTGAGACCTATAAGCCAGTGCATAAATAGAGTGCACAAGAAGTGAATGGTTTTGCTACTTGTAGCAGTGTGTGATGAGGAAATACCAGGTGTTTCAACAAGCTCATTTACGGGATACATGATCCTTCACAACTGATATGTGTGTCTGGGGAGTTCAGTGTTTAATCCGCTCTGTAACCATTTCAAAGCTAGTACTCGAAGTTTAAACAAGGAAGAATCCTTCATTTAATAAAATAATCTTTAGTTATTGAATATTTGCCAACTTGTTGTAAGTGCTGAGGAACATCAGTGCTTATTACCACTGTAAAGCCCTTAATAAGTAGTTTGATGAAACACCGCCACTTGCAACAAAACTTCTATCACTGATGAGCCTTCTGGTTTATGCCAGTTACGTTCCTTGAGGGTTGAATTGAAATCTGTGTTAAGCAAATGAACGTATTGTACCATTTTTTTCCCCAAAGGTTCCTATTTCTGGAGAAAATACAAGTACAGAATCTGAAACACTGGTATGTGTTTATCCTGTGAAATTAACAGCAAAACCAATAAAACATGCAGGGGAATCTAAGATGGAAATTCCTGTTGGGATTGTATCAAAGCAGGATTTCACTTAGCTTTACTGTGGTGGAATAATGTGCAGAGTCTGTAGCACAGAAAGTCTGCCAGACCAGACTACTTGAGTACATAGTAAAAGTATCATGCTGTTATCAGTGAAGTCATCTTTGATTATAATCCAGTAAATTAAAAGAACTTTTCAAAGCTGAAAAAAATATCTAGTTAATCAAATAGTTAAAACTGATTCAAGAACTCCATTCTATTCAATTTATAATGTGAGTACATAGTACAGGGTAGTGGGAAAATGGACCTAAGTATCAGCTTAAGATGGCATCGTACAGTGCTCCCACAATGTATCCTCAGGTACAGTAAAAAGGAAAACCCATTTGTGGCATTTCTTTACAAAAGATGAAATTGAACTACTCTGCTTTGTTTTTTTTTCTTCTGAGTTAAATTACACCATTCCTGTCCATTTCAGCTATTCCAGATTAACACTGACAATTGAAAGATCAGCTTGGAAAATAAAATCAGTGCATTTTTATGTGCAGTAAGATTTGTTTGGATGCTTCTGTATTTCAGATGCTTTTGTCCGCCTAGTCACAGAATCACAGAATAACTTCAGTTGGAAGTGACTCACAAGGATCATCAAAGTCCATCTTAGCTCAGACTCAGAGAGAGGGGGAACCAAAACCTCCACAAACAACTCGGATGCCTGATGATGTGTGACAGACACGTTGCTGTGGTATGGACAGGAGCGTGGCACACACACAGCTGCACATCTGCAGCCCCTGCCTGCTGCTCACTGGCAGCCCCTGCCCAGGAGACTGGCAGCCAGGGAAGAAAGGATTTAGGAAGAACTGACTTTACTAAAACATAAATCTTCCAAGCATCTCTTGCTACTTTAAGGTACTTTTCTCCAGAGAGCCACTGCCGAGTGCTGGTCCATCACACAGAACTCTAAAGCCACAGCCAAGGTCTTTGTGCCAGACACTGACTCGGACTGTGGGGTTCAGTCTTCCTCAGGCTCAAAATTCCCCAGTTTGTCCTGGAAAATTCAGTTTGTCCACTGCAGGAGAGAATGGTCATGGATGTCTGTCAGCTCCCCTGGAGTGCAGCATTGCCTGCGTGCCTCATGCACTCTGCATAGCTGTGGCAGGTTCATGGCAGTAACCTGGGATAATTACTTTGATTTTGGTGCAAATATAGCAATGCAGCCCCCTATTTTCTAGGGATTTAGTAGTACAGTGTTGCCTTCCTGATCCCACAGTGGTGGAATGGTCAAGGAAGACCGGCATGCTTAGTGTTAGCATTTCCCCTTCTCCATTGCTTTCTTTGCCACTGGCAGTTTGTGTTGCAGCAGTGTGCTTTACAGCATACATATCCTACAGAGGTAGATCCTGTACTTCCTACCTGCCCTTTCCAAGCCCCTGCCTCACACCCCGGATCTCAGGAAAGCTTTTGGGTCTAATTTGGCCCATGCTACCCACCCCAGTAGCCTGCTTTCAAAACTGTGATGAACAAGTAAGTTGGAAAATATTTTAACCTCTTGCCACTCTCCCAAGCCTCAGGTGAGACTATAGGATTGGAATTGTAAAACTGAGGAAGGGAAACATTTTTGATTGTTGCTATGGAGACTAGAGTTTATGCAGCAATGACTTGTTCTGCTTTTTCTCTCCTTGATCTTAGGCCAAAACAAAAAAGAGAAAAGGAACATGAAAATATCACGGACAAAACCTCTGGGACATGAGATTACAATTTGAATGACCTCTCAGCAGTATTGCAAAGAAAAACAAAGATGACAGGAATAAGGAGAAATAAGTCTTTGTGTGTCAAGACATTCTCCTGCAGAAAAGGGACTAGGAAAAAGTTAGAAAAGGAATTAGGACCACAGCGAACATACAAGCAACCATTGGTTGCAGAATCTTTGGAAGATCCAGTGTTCCCTATCCAGACCCACTGCTCCAGCCCCACAGTTCATGGTCAGATGCTAAGAGAATAACATAACACTTTTAACAATAAGATCTACACACATTTCATCTGTAATATACATGTTTCAACAACAGGAAATATGGAATCTAGGACTTCACCTCCTCCTAAATGGCTGTGGATGTGGTCTTCCCTTGCTAGTCCATCCCCTGAAGGAAAATCTGATGTAGTGACTGTATGGCAGCATAGTAAGGAACAAATGTGTACCCATTCCTTGTGAGCACATGATCAGTGAGGGCATGAAGTGTACCAGGCTCTATTGCAGATCAAAGCATGAAGTTGTCTGATCACACTGCTCCATTAAATAAATTATTTCCAGTATTTTAAAGTGTCTCTGAAGTTTCAAAAAATTCCACACCCTAAGCAAAATGGGTTGCCCTTAAAAAACCCTCACACATCCATACAAAAAATGGGACTCTGCCAGACTAAAGATAATTTGATGTCACAGGACTTAAGCCCTTGAGTGGAGACAAAAGACATCCCCAACACTGTGATCAGACAGGTTTCAGGACATTGTGGAAAAATAAGCCTTTTGGTTTCAACCAGTACTGAAATCCCATGCTGAAGGAGCAAAGAAGGTGGCCATATGGCCCCATCCCTGACCACTCAGATCCATCAGCAGCTTCCTCTGGTTGTCATGACTCAGGACATAACTGAATCCGTGTGCTTTTCCACAGTGATGCCTGTGTCAGTCCTGAAACAGCAGCCCAACAAGTGCTGTAGGAAATGCTACAGGATAACTAAATCAGGTGGAATTACCTTCTCCATTTTCTCTTCTTTTTCACTGTTCAGCTCTGCAAAGCTGCAGCTGGCTCCCAGAGCAAGAAGTGTTTCTCCTTGCTGTTCCTAAACATCTATATTTGCCTTTAATAAAGAGCAGCCAGGCAGAGGGTGTACAGATGTCTGTGCTGACAGTTATCAAAAGACTGGATATTGGCTTTCAGTGGGAAAAAAAAACCAACAGAAATGAGATGATAGGTGACATGTTGCAGGAATTTACTAGTTTGATCTCTAATGTTGAACTGTTGTAGGAATTTTATGGGATCTCAAACCAAAAGCTCTCCAAAATCTATACAGTAAGACAAAACAAACAAGGAATATTGATCTGAATGCCAAGGAGGTGATGCCTTGAGAGGCTACCTAGAACAGAGGCTAGACAGTGTTAAAGGAATAAAGTAAGTATTTATTAAAAGGCCTTCAAAGGATATACCTTGAGCAAGCCCATTTTCATACTTTTATAAGTTTTGGTCCATTTATATATTGAGGTTAATTGTGCAATTACAGCTTCAGGTTATGAAGTCCCATCCTCCCAGATCACTCTCCTCAGTTTGCTGTTTATATTTTTGGGCCTGAAGCTGCAATAGTGTCCTTAGTTCTTGAGCTGGAGAAGGATTGTTTTGTCTAACTACACTGTGAGGAGAACTTGTTAACACTTTATATGAAGTTCAGAGTGATATACTAATGCAGTACAGAATCTGGAAAATATGAAAGCTAAAACTTAAGACATATGGGGTACTTGGAGCTAGAGGCAACTCTGTAAAAGTTATGCCAATGTTATTGACATCCTCCAATGTGTATAGTTATTTTGAAACCAATTTTCAGCAAGGCCAAAATATGATTCTGCTCATCTCAAAAGCTGGATAAATTTAAAAGTTCATGTAAAAGTCAGCCTCAAAGAGAGAGTAAATTAGCTTCTGGGAAAACATCTAGAGAACTGGAAAGGGGAACTGGGAGACTGTTTTAACCCAAGAGTGTCTTCAAATGCTAAGAGCAAGTTAAGAAACTGATGCTAGCTTGAGGACAGTTCTTGCCTGGTTGGACTCGATGATCTTGGAGACCTTTTTCAACCTTAATGATTCTATGATTCTGCTTTTTATTTTGCTCAGTTTAATTCATTTCTTTATTACCATAAAAACTACTTGATGAGTTAAAAATTGGAGCTACTTCTTTCCAAGTTTGGGAATAAATACAAAAACTGATGGCAAGGGTTCTTAACACCAGTATAAAAAGTTCCTACAAGTAACAAAGACTTGAGAAATTTGAAAATGACTGGGCTTTACTTGACAAAACAATGAAAAAGGCTTAGAAAATCATTAATGTTATTAATTACTCCTGAACAAAATATATGTAATGAGATACCTGTGAAGCTCTTCATATCACATAAACCTTATGGGTGATTTATAATCACTTCTGGGTCTCATCTTTACCACATAACCCCTTCTATTATAACTAACTGATCACTGTGTAATTAGTGATGGAATAGTAATTTGTAAGAGCAAAATTTTGTTCCCTGCACAAAGGTAGCCTGGGAGAGCAATAAACATGAAATATCAATGCTACCTGTGGGATTAAACTGTTGTTTTCCAATAGCTGCAATCCTTAACATCTTGTTGCTGTAGCATGAGTGCTTTGGAAATGTTAGGCATGATATACAGCCATGATTAAGTTAAACCACATTCTATCTTTCATTAGGCTGCTCTCTAAATCAGGTAACACTGGGTGTCACATCCTCTGGGGTGCAAAGGAGTATTTGTGCTGGTGGGAGCCAGGGAATGTCCTCCTTTGGAAAGGGGTGACCCATTCCCCACTGTCTCCACTCCTGCCTCCTCCCCAGGCAGTGTGACCAGCTTCAGGGGACTCAGGGCTGCCACCTCCATCCTCTGCATGGCGAGGATGGGCACTTCTGACACAGCTCAGCAAACCTCTGAGGGAAATCCTGACATTGTGAGCCCATTGCTGTCAGCTGGCTGAGTTTTGTACTGCAAAAGGTTCTCTTCTTCCCTGTGTAACACACCAGCAAAGCATCTCTGGATTGTGGTGGTGTGCCCACAGCACACCTTTACCTTCCCTTGTGGGGAAAAAAATGGGAGAAACCAAAATTTGCATCAAACCAAATCTGGTCCCAGCTGTGTTTGTTCTTACTGTGTTTCTTCCAGTCCCCAGGAGGCATTTCTTGACCAGAACTGTTTGCTTTTCAGCTGAGAAATTGGAAAGCCTGGCTTGGAAAAAAACTTCTTAGCTCTTCTCCTTTGCAGGTAAGAAAATCTGCTTTTGGTTTGCTAACCTGGCTAAGATTATTGAAATTGAAGCTATTTTACTGAAACATCAGAAGCTTTGGGAAGCTCAGGACCCACTGCACTGGCCTCTGCAATAGAGGTGTCCTCTGTCCAAACGAGCAGGGGCTTCTGTTGTCATTCCAAGGGATCTGTGTGGATTTTCTGAATTAATTTTAACATACCACAGAGGGAATTAGGAGGGAACCTTTGTACCATCTGTCATGGACTGCAAGTGAGCCTTTCTAGAAATTACTCAGATGCTTTGGTGTGGACAGGCTGCTTAGATTTTTTTTAGCCTCAGGGCACTGCAGAGCACCTGGAACACCAAGATTTTAAAGAGCATGGCCTTAAAATGCCACATCTTTAAATAAAAAATGAACTTTATAATAAACATTGACAATAAGCCCCAAAATAGACCACTTGTTTTATTTATTTTAGAAATGATTCTCACTTCCTGTGCCAAGTACCAAGTATACAGCAACATCTGCTGCATAAAAAGCACATCTGCTCAGCAGGGATAGAGGTGGGCAGCAACAGAGGTCAGCCTTTGGAGGGCATGGTGAGGGGTGGGATAAGCAGATATAAGAGGCTGTGGAGGGTGGAAGAAGTTCTTGGTACAGCTGCTCTTTGAGCCTTGTGCTGCATGTACCAGAGCCCTGCCCTGTGCCATCCCCAGTCAGCCTCATTCAGCGTGGAGAGAAAGGCCTCCCCAACCCCAGGAGTGTGGTTTGTTGCTAGACTCAGTCTCTGCCATAAATGTGAAGGTTTTTTTCTACTCTTTCTGACATTCTGTCCAGATTGCATGCAGTGAAAATTCAGACTTGACATGCTGGTGAACACCTTGCCCAAGCAAGATTTTTTTGTGTATTTTCTTCCCAACAGATGGGACAAGCAGCTCCTCCTAGACTTTGGACCACAGGCCTTCCTAGGCTTTTGGTGTGCACTGTGCTTCCATGGTGCTTGGGAGCAGGGTATGAAACAATTTACAGTACTTGGCATATTTCTATGAAATATTTATAGAGGTACTATATTCCAATGAATTTTTTTGCTGGCTCATGCAATTCAGATGATAAAAATGCCCTTTCTAACCCACAGAAAATAAATTCATCAGCACTGCAGAAATAAGATTTGCAACTGGCTGCATCACTGACTAACTGGAATCCAGAACAAAGACAACCACCATTCCTCCAGTAAGCCCCAGACACAGGGGAGAAGGTGACAAGGTTCACCTGTGTCCATGGAGCCCATCTCCTGCTGCTTGTGTTAGAGAAGGAGATTTGTCAGCATCTTGGCCCAAGAACCAGCCTGAGTTTCCAGTCAGAGCAGCACAGGTGGTGGTTGGGGAGCAGCATTGCTCATTGCTCACCCTCACATGGCTGGTGTAGAAAAAACCCAAAGCTGCAGACAAATTCACAGTCTGAGGTCCTCTGCTGGAGGATGGAAATTGCAATGATCCATAATGTCTGTCTAGAAGCAAGAACAGTATTTCATTTGGTTAAGGGGAAACTTCCCATTCTCTGAGCACATGCATAAATGCTAGTGCTGAATAAAACCTACCAAGAATAGTTTTCATAAAAAGCAGAAGTGAGTTATGAAATTGTGTTCAATATTGTGGTGATTTTCTTTTTCCACTGCAGGACAGACTCCAAGGGATGGAAGACAGAAAAGAAAAGCTTGAAATCAAAGTTTTCCTTTTCCATGGAGATTTTATTCTTCCTTTGTCCAACCTTATTTTTATTCTTGGAAGTAACTTGTCTCACCATAGTCTTGGCCCTGGCAGCCCCATCCCACAAGAAAAGGAAGTGGTGGCAGGTCAGTCTCCTTGCTGCTCAGCCCTGCCATGCCCTGCTCCCAGGACACAGCTCTGGGGAACAGCTGACTTTGGGGGAGATACTGGAGTAAGAGACACAGGGGCCAAGAGTGGCAAGCATTGGTTTCATTTGTTTTATATTTTCTGCTTTTTCCCCAGAGATTTTTATTTCAGGGTAGAAGTGGAATAAGGGGTTAGATAAAGAAGAACTGAATGAAGAGAGCTTGGATCAGTGGCAATGAAGGAGAAAAGGGCTGGAAAAATAAAACACACACTTTGTCACAGGACTTCCACACCCACTTTGAGGACAACAGGCTGCTAGGTCCACCAGAGAGCACAATAATGCAGGTCATTGGGTTATCAGGGAGAAAAGCTCTCTGTTTGCAGGAAAGACACCTTCAGTGTTGTCATTGTGCTGCTTTGGAGTGTAAGTTCAGCCTTGGTGAAACCAAACACTCAATGGCTAAACTGGTTTTCTGCATCTCAGACTTGCAGACTGGGAAACATCACCTCTCCATGCTTATCTGAGTTTTCTCAGCTGTTAGCAGGATGAACTCCTAAATGATATTTCTGGTAAGAAGGCTATGTAGAAACAAACATGCAATAATTTCTGGAGCATCCTTATTTTAATGTAGCCTTATGAGAATTTGTCTTCAAATCCATTGGATGGCTAATTCTTCATTGCACATGATGATTCATCATTAAAATAATAATCACCTTACTGGATGCATAGTGTTTAATTTTTCAGCAAATAAAGAAGTGATTGAAACTTGCTCTTATCACACCAGAACAAGTTTGTTCATAAGAAGAAAATAATCATGTTATTTTTGTGCAAATTGGTATAATGAGCTGTCTCTGTGCTATTATCTCTGAGCATTAACTGGCTCTATTATGCAGGATAATACTCAGAATAATTATTACTTATCTGCATGTATATACACTGGATAATAAAATAATTAGACCTTTTAAAACAGGATAGAAAAGTTCCCATTTGCCCTAATTCTGACTTTCTGATTATAAGGTTGGAATAAAAAATGTGATATTTCATCAGCGTGTCAAGTCACTAAATGCTGGATTTGTAGA
Source organism: Cisticola juncidis (assembly GCA_013400215.1). NCBI lineage: Eukaryota > Metazoa > Chordata > Aves > Passeriformes > Cisticolidae > Cisticola > Cisticola juncidis. The sequence goes on along the minus strand of VXBR01006348.1, from coordinate 593,280 downwards.
AATCAGTGCAGGCTTTTGCGTAAGGTATGTATTTTGTCAGTCTAGACTGAGCAGAGATTTACATAAGGATGTGAAGGATCTGGGCTGTTGAAATTCAGGATGGATGAAGCCTGCTGAGCACAGCAAGCTCTTTGTAAGAGCAGTGCTCCTGCTGCATGCAACTGTGCTTTGGTGCAGGGGTTGCAGTGCTGTCCCATGGGAGCCTGCACAGCTGGAATGCAGAAGGCGCTGGGCTCCTGCACCTGTGGAGGCTCATCCCTTCTCTGGGTGGAGGCTGCTCCTTTCCCTTCCAGCTGCCAAAATTCCTCATGAGGCAGAGTGAGCACAGTCTGCCTGGCAGCTCAGGCTGAAGTCGTGTGCAGAGCTGACTCAGCCATTGCATCTCAGAAAAGTTGTCTGGGCTCTTGGGCAGTACGAGCACACTGGCTTCTCCTGAATTAATGAAATCCTAAGGTTACCTAGGGAGCTGTCATGTGCTCAGACTGCCAGAGTCTCCCATCTGTCTGATGGGGCAGCTTCTGCTTCGCATCTCTGCTGGGAAGACTCAAATGATGATGTCTTACTGCACAAAAAGGTAAAATGATCCAGCCCTGGTATTTTTTTGGCCATATCTGAAAGACACAGGTCCTTCAGAAATGGAATCATAGAACCATAGAGAAGTTTAGGTTGGGAAAGACCTTAAAGACCATGTCTGTAAGTACTACATCTGTACATCCTTTAAATACCCACAGGGATGGTGGCTCCACCACTTCCCTGGTCAGGCTGTTCCAGTGCTTAACAGTTTCCATTAAGAAAATTTTCATAATATCTCATCTAAACCTCCCTTGGCAGAACCTGAATCCATTTCTTCTCATCCTGTTGCTTGTTACTTGAGAGAACAGATTGACCTCCACCTCACTACAACTTTCTTTCAAGTAGTTGTAGAAAGCCACAAGGCTCCCCCAAGGTCATCCCTGCTCTCTCCAGGAGAGGGGTGGGGAAACCTGGATGCAACCCCCCATGGCTACCAGGAGGGAGCAGGATCTTTACAGTGGTGCAAGGCAGACTGAACCTGCCCCAAAACTCTCTTCAGAGCCAAAAAAAAACCCCAACCAAACAAACAAACAAACAAAAATTAAAAATCAAACATACACTTAGGGACAAGCTTTTTAAGGCAGCACCCCACACTGCCATAAAGGAAATCACTCTCTCTTGCAGAATGTGCAGTACATGAACTGTTTTTGAGGCAGCTGGGAGGTCTTTCTAAGTGACTTCCCTGCCTCCGGTGATAAGGTAACTGATGCACCCCCATGAGTTTGTGCTGCCCTATGCAGATCATTCCTCCCTGATTTGTTGTTCCTACTGTTCCTAGTTGCTCTGTTCTCCTATTGATGTAGTTTGGATCCATTCACTGATTGGTTGTTTTCCTAATCTGTGTTCTGATTGGTCTAAACTCTTGTTCCTGCCCTCAGATAAGTGTATAAAAGTCTGTTCCCCTGAGCATCTGCGTTCTTCAGACCCCAAGAGCTCCTGGATGAAGAAGACCCTAGGAAAAGAAGAACCCTTCTCACATGGTGCTTCCTGACCTTCCCCTGGACCAGGGCTGCCTTGGCAGCCTTTCACAAAGAGCTGAATCCCTCTCTCCAAACCCGAGGGTGCCCGTGCACAGAGGGGGCCCTGATAAAGGCGCTTTTGCCAGGGACTGCTGCGGCACCTCAAGGCCCACCAGGTCCACCAGGCCTGCTGGGCCACGGCAGATTTTAATGTGATTGCAAAAGCAGACAGATCCCAGGCATCATCAAAACCTTCTTATTGTACTGGTCCAAATGAAATGGAATTGATGGGAGATGATATACAGAGAACAGTACTAAAATGTTGTAGTGGGCACATGAGTGGTGCTTTGAGCTTCACACTTTTGGATGTTGCTCATTATTTCCAAAAAGTGCATTTCTGTGTATGGTGCACCCAATTCTCTTGCCTTCACTGACAGTTCATGAGCAGGCTGGGTTTGCCAGGCTGGCTGTGTGCTCATTCTTGGCCTGAGATTGAATTTACTTCATTTGCCACCTCAAGAGCATGACCTTCTGGCTTGCACACATGCTACACAGTGGTCCTGAGCAATGGCAGTGGGTGTTATCTATTTCTTGATGGATAACTATTTAAGGGAAATTTGCTTGGCTGCTTGTTTTTTTAGGACACCTCAGGAATAACTGAACTGTGTCAGATAATGAAGAGAAACCAATTCATCTCCTACTCTCTTGCAAATCCCAGACACTGGGTTAATCACAAAAATGATTAGGAATTCGAAGCAGACTGGTGGAACATTTTAATTCTGTTTGTTGAGAGCTGTAAACGTAATTGATTTACATTTCTCTGCAATAAGTTAATTTCAGAGAGTGCTCCCATTGTGAATAATACCAGATTCAAGGCTGTATGGCTTACAAATCTCAGTGGCTCCACTGGAGAAAATACAGATCACTCCTTGCTGCAAAGGATGAAAAGGATAAAGAGTAATGACTGGTAAATGTTGGCTTCCTGTAAACAGAAAATTACCAAATCTGATAAATGCAATACATTAGCACTGTTGTACAAGAAGCAACATGCTCTCCATTATCCTTGATAAGTTAATGGATCAGTGCTGAAATTCAAAAAAAAGAAATTCACTGAGTTTGCATCCAAAGAAAATCTTGGGATGCAAACTCTCGATTATCCAGAGTAGTTTTGGACTTCTTTAAATTTTTTTTTTTCCTGGAAATACTGCAATTAACTGAAGGATATGATGTATGAAACATTTTTCCATCACAAAATGTAGATTGGCTGAAGACCAAGATCCCTACAGAAGGAAATCCCTTGAGACAGAATCTTTTGCTTTAATTGTGGTGACTCAGAAAGAGGGAGGGAGTGGGCTGAACATGGAAATGTTGCAGACCGATTCAAACTCGTGCTGATGCTGCAAATGTTAATCTTTAGTGGCTTGTCTAAAGACTATCTAATGTGTCTTTAAAAAAAAACAAACAAACAACACTTTTCCCTTTCCAGAAATATCTTTGTCACTTCTATATGGAACCAGATCTTACCTGATTTTTTTTTTGTCTGAGTGAAGGAGAATCCTATCTCCTGGAGAGCTCTGTAGTCCTCCCAAGTAGGCAGGAGAAACACAGACACTGTGAAAAATTTCTTGCATACTATTATTACTACCTGTTTCTACAGCAAAGTAAACAATTCAGAAACTAGAAAGGCTCAATATTCAGTTTAATCAAGAAGTCACTAAAAATTTATAACTAGTAAAAAAAGCCCAAGCCCCACAACAAATGGGGACAAAAGCAACCTATTCAGCACAATGAAGGCAACTGGGTGAAAAGAGCAAGAGAGAAGGCCTTAGTCACAGTGAAATGAAGTTTAGTTAAATAATGCCTTAAAGCATTTCAGTAAATATTAGTAACTGCCAATATGGAAAAAGTTTCCTTCTGACACAGCCTAATCACAGTAACAGGCAAAATAATTCCCCTTCTTAATGTGATTAATCCAAGTCAAGGTTTGCTAAGTGTTTTTGCAAGCATGGCCTAATCACATGGATGTTTTAAATGCCTCTGCCCTTGCCAACAGTCATTTTCACAGCTCCTTGTTTTTGGCACAGCTCCCCCAAAGCTGGGCTGGAGCACTGAGCCTTGCTCACCCATCCAGGTGAACTTCTTGTCTTGTTAGGGAAGAAACTTTGCCATCACCTCTTGTTAAAACATATGAGGAAGGCTCTTTTTAGCATCAAATTTTGAAAATATTTGTAATGTTTGATACCAGCTTCTTGTAGGTACCGCTGCAAAAGCAGCTCACCCACATATACATTTGATATATCCTTAGTAATCCAAACCCTTTCAGAGTTCAAATTGACATCCAAATCCCTTTGCTAGCAACTGAACTAAAAAATAAATTTTTTATGAAGTTATTATGGGTGTGCAATGAGCTATTACTGTAAATCCGAGTCCTTCTGTCTCTGAAAAGAAAGAAAATAGTATTTTTCAAATGCATCTAAAAATTGTGCTTCATCACTAAAAAGACAGGCTGAATATTTTTTGTGCCTTCCAGGGAATTTTAGGGATGCCACTGTGGATGCTACTGTGCTGTTAAGATGTGAAGGACAGAAAGTGCTGGGATTGGTGCTTGAAGAGTGGGCAGGTGTCTTACCTCCTTCTCCTCTGCCAAAGCTCCAGTGAGAAGGATGCTAAGATCTCCAAATGTCAGTCTTTTGAGACAAGGAAAACACTATTTACTTCTTAGCTCAGGGATCGTGGCCAAGACACCCAGAAACACCCAACTGTGGACTGTCATGAGAAGTGAATGAGTATCAAAAGTGTGTTGGGAAATGCAGTTAACATTACTGAAATGCTAACATTGTGTTAAATTATGAAAGAAACAGAAGAGGATCTTGTGCTGTGAAATTGTACCCACAGTCAGTAGTGTCTGGCTGTTAATCCCAGAGTTAGATGAGGTGAAGATGTTAGTGACAAGGACTTGTCCAATATTATTGTCCTGAGAAAGACACAGAGCCCATCCTTTCCTATTTCTTAGCAATTTCCTCTGATTTGTTTTGAAACCTAAGTTTCTCAGGAAGATGAGAATGATTACCTCAAACTATTATAGATTTACAGGATCCAGTCTGCCTCAAATTAGCTAGAGGAGGTTCTAAACTGGTGCAGGCATGAGTGGGTAATATTTCATCCTGTGTTTCTTGCTGTGAGTTTAACAGCACATGATCTTTATGAAACATTCTCTAGTCTTTCAAAGCATGGTGTTTTCCCTATTTTAATCTCATTTTCCAAATCTCCTTTACTTATGTATGACAATGGCACATATGTTCTGAATAGGTCCCTGGTAGCCTCTGTTTAATATGAGGGACACAGATCTGACCTAATTTCCCTTGTGAAACCTCGTTATGCTCATGAAAAACATGATCCAAATTTTGTAATGAGTGGCTCACTTAGAAACAGGTTTACAGCCCTTTGCTTTGTTTTACAGCCCCAAACTCCCCTTGTTTTTTCATACATGAGCAAGTGTTTATGGCACCTGGATGGCTCTTGGAGCACACTGCACAGGGAGCTGCTGGCTCAGCTATTCTGAAGAAGAGGCCGCTGTTCTGCATCCTTGTCTGCACTGAAGTGCTGCAGAAGTGTCCTGGCCCATGGATGGGCTTGCTGAGCCTCACGTTGCATTCCCTGGGAATAGGGAGATTCATCTTGCTATCTTGCTACAGAGATGGGTCCAGCGTAACTCATTCATCAGTGCTTTCTGATGGGACAATATTTCATTGACAGAAAAGAAGAGAATGCTTTAAATGGTCCTTCACAGGATGAGCTGTTGCCACAGGCTATTCATCATAGTTATTAATTGCAATTTCATTTCTTTTGGGAGGTGTTCTCACTGCTGCTCTAGGCCACTGTGTACCCGTATCTGTCAGCTTGGGTGGACTGACTTGCTCCATAGGGAACCTGGTGTCAGTAGGATACTGGATGTATAAAAATGTAGAATTATTGATTACTTTCCTCTCCAAACTTCACATGAATTGCTCAGACAGATGAATGTACATGTTGTGTTTTGTTAATCAGGTTCTTATAAATATTCCAGTTTTTCATAGCTGAAATCACTGTGTTGGCTCATGCTTGGTTCAAGAGCAGCTCTGAAGAATGCTGGCCATCATAATACTATGAATTTCAACCTATGCCTCAGAAATTCTGGAAATCTGTTAGTTAAGTAGGTGTCATGTTTGTGGTTACTATAGCTCTTCAATATCCATCAGCATATGTCCTCTCTATACCAGCAGTAAATCCCACAAAGAATTTAGGAAAAAAAGCTGAATTACCTGTCCTGTCATCCTCTCCTCTATTCTTTCATCATTAAATTACCCTGTGTAAACTCAGCCTTTAAGATTAGCTTGCACAGAGAAGTGCTGTGAGACAGCCGGGTCCCGGGACTGAAGGTGTGTTGGAGAAGTTTCTGGGAGCTCCAGCATGAGCAGCCAGAGCTTGGAGGGAGCCTTGGACAGACAGAAGAAGCTCCATCTCCAAGCTCACCACATCACTGCTTCTGTGGCTCAGCCAGCTCATGGTGGGAGTCCCACAAAACACAGAGTTCCATGGATTAATATAGCTTGAGTATGTCTGGGCATGCCCAAGCACTTCCCCTGCAGGGGGAGAATTTTCCACTGTCTTTATTGTCATGGCTGGTGACCGTAGAGGTTCTGAGAGGGGTGTGCAACTCAGGTTCCAGGTACAGGTCCCTCCCCTGGTGGCCTGGTGGAAAGCAGGATCAGAGTGACTCACACATGGTGTCATCAGAGTCCTTGTGACACTGCTGGCAGGCTTCTCCTCCTGGGCCTGACACACCAAGGCTGCAGGCTTGCCACACTGCATTTTATAGCTGTGGATGTAGGTGGGTGAAAGAGGAAAGTCTACTGAGCATCCAGGCTGATGCACAGGCAGTGAGGTGAGAGATACTGTGGTGTGCCTGTGTCTGGAGAAAAGGGGTGAGTTACTCTAAAATCAGTGGCTTGAAAGAAAGCTGAAAGATAAATGTACACACTGGAATTTGCTTGTAGCGAAGCCTGATTGAGGGACCTCACCTGCCATTGATAAATGACCTCACTAAAGAGTTTTACAGAACAGATATTTCAGGAGATTTGTAACTGCTGTGAGAATGAAAAACTTATGCCAGTTTGAAAATTACTTCTAGCAGTTGCAGGCATGTAAGGACCCTGGAAAATTGGTGAGCAAAGCCAGGCATTCAACACCAGAATACAGGGGCCTGAGAACTGCTGTGCTGTGATCTAGAGAGATGCATCACTTACATACAGCATTAAATATCAACTACTTCAGCAATATCTAGACAACCAAACTCAGTTTTTGCTAATATTTTTCATCCCTTTTTGTTGTTGTTGTTTGATTTTGTTTGTGGTTTTCTTTTCTTTTCTTTTCTTTTCTTTTCTTTTCTTTTCTTTTCTTTTCTTTTCTTTTTTTCTTTTCTTTTCTTTTCTTTGGAGTTGGTTTGGTTTGTTTGTTTTTTCTTTTTTAGTAACATAAGAGTCCAAAAATACCAAAGCTCTTGCAATATGGCCATTCATGCTCACTTCCCAAAGGTGGAGTTAGACAGTTCTAGCTACAATTGTCTACTTGCTTAAAGTCAGTAATCAAAATCAAGTCAGTTTATGAGGTGATTATCTCTGGGCAGTTCTGTTTTGAGGAAACTGAGATTAATTCTGTTTTCCAGCTCAATGGCAATGGCTATCCTCCAAAAATGGTATGTATCTATCAATATTTTAAAAGATGATTTCATTTCTCACTAAGCACAAGATGTAGTGTGTAACCTGCAGGATGCAAGTCATGCTCTATATTTAATAAAGTCTGAAGGAATAAATAATAAACCTTTTATAAGAGGTTACTCTTGAGTAAAGAAGTGATACTGAAAGAATTTCTTTATCCATTTCCTAAACAAATGTAGCTACCAAAAATGGAACACATACTTTTAATCTAATGCATTTTGAAACTTCTCAAGAGTGTTATGTTTTCTACTGTCAGACAGTAGAAACAATTTAGACAACATGAAAAAAGACTTTAAAAATAAATATTTGAAATATTTTTAGTTACATTAGTTACATATTAGTTACAAAATATTTTGTTGATGTTTTTGCCCCCAGCCTCTTCCACTCAAGTTTTCCATGGGAAATGATGGGTTATGCCATCATGAGACACAGCTTTATCTTAGTCTTAAATAGAGAGCTAACTTTTAAGTGACTCCAGCCAAGATTTGCAGACTTGGACAGGACACTGCTATATATCAGGATCTTTAATTGCACATACTTAAGCTGATATCATAAGCTTCCAGCCAATAAGATATCCATCAATAATGGATAATAATCACTTGCTAATGTCATTTTCTAACTGCAAGATCTCATTCAGATAAAAACTCACCTAATTAAGTGTGATTAAAATACCTGCTTCATGTAAAAGATGCATTTACAACAGATAGGAATAGTTTGCAACCCATCTTTGGCTGCAGTCCTTGAGTGTGACAGTGTTAATAATGTGCAGATTTGGTTCTTGCTGGAAGCACTTGTCCCAACTCTGATACCTTAACTTATATTTGTTCTAATAGCAGGTGATTCATTGGTATGCATTGGTCCAGTTTCTGAAACAATCTTTTTGCTGCTTCTTGTCCTATGGAGCGATTAATAGAATTAGTATCATGCATAAATGGGGATAAAGATGATGAGGAAAAGTAGTTCAAGTCAGCATACTTCCATTTGTGGTTAAACAGAGCAAAACCATCATATACTGAATCTCAGTGATCTGTATGAACCTTTCACCTCCTTCCTTTCCCCCATGCTGATTTTAGATCACGTTCAGATTTCTCTAGTACCAGTGCCAAAAAAAAAAAAATAAATTATCTTTTCCACACACCCTTTCCTGAGATGTCAGGTCTATGTGAGCAAATTCAGTGAAAGTAAAATTAGACAAAACTATCTACATGAATGGGAAAAAGACATATTTTTAGAATTTTTAAGAATAAGAAATAAAAAGCAATCCCTTCAATCCAATGTGTTTTATATACGCTGAATATTGGCATAATGGAGCAACCTGGCAGGTCTGTGAGCCCATTTGTACATGTCTTAACAAGTGTGACAATACAATGTATTTTACTCAATTTTACTTAATGACAAAGAAGTCAAAGATGCACTTGGAGAGCCTTTCTCTCTGCTATGAACTGGCATCTTGCCTCTCTTTCAGAAGCCTTGCCAAACATCTGCTTCACCAGTGTGCACAGAGCAATTGGTTCTGAACAAGCAGTTTTCAAGATCATTAGACACTGATCAAGCTCCAGACTGAGTTTTCAGAAGATTTATTTTAAAAAGACTTTTCAAAGCAGCAAATTCAACTGCATTTAAAATAAATAAAAGAAACACTTATATTGAAAGGTCCGATTTACCATCTGTGGAGCTTGCATTGCAAACTTAGAGGTCTGAACAAATTCTGAAGCAGATCTTCACTTACTTCACTTTCTCCTCAGTCTGGGACAGTAAAACTTTTATTCTGGTGAGGCACAAGATTCTTCATGAAAACAGGACTGTCTTCAATAAGAAAGCCCTTCTGGACTGGGACTTGAAGAAGAAGTTTCTATAATTATTACCTTGCAAGTTAATAGAGCTAAAGAGAGAGAAAGTAAAACAGTAACACTAATGGCATGACAGCAGGCGATGAGTTCAACCTTCATATGAATGGGTTCAGTGAGAGAAACTAAAAGTTCAGGGTGAAATATATAGCACTGATAGAACTGGTATCCCAGTGGTACATGATAAAATAAGTTCTACTTCATTATGTAGACCAAACTCAGGAGAAAGACAGGTTGGGAAAGCCTTTCTCCACAGAAGACAGCAACTGGAAATCACTGACTCCTGGTTGAGATCCTTGCCTGGGTTAAGCAAAGGATACCTGATCACCCAGTGCTGCAGTGAGTGCCTCACTGAGAGGCCAGAGAATGGCTGAGACAGCATCATTTGGAGTCAAGACAGGGGAAAGGTTCTCCAGGCATGACATCATGTACGGAATTTGATTCCAAGTATTGCTTTATTCACCACTGAGATATTTACACGAAGTCAAACCCCAAGAGGAGGACCTGATAGCTCCTCATTTCTCCTGCAGCCACGCAGGAGTACCTTGAGGGAAGATGCACATCTACATCCCTGTAGGCAAAGGAAGGGCCTGAACAGGAGCACCCATTTGCCAAATGCAAAAATCTGCATCTTCAGCACATTAGGAACATAGCTCACATAATAAAAATGCAGAGCTGAAAATGTTTGATGATAACTAAAACTTCAAGAATGGGGAGAGGAATTTGTTATGCTCCTGTTCTGTGCTCCCTATAAACTAGTGTTAAGAAACCTTCAGAATGCATAGATTTGCAATTCATTGATGACAAAAGCTTAAGAAAATGGTGTGGGATAAATTCTTTGCTTAAGTAGAGCAGCCTTCAGCAAAATTCATGGCCAGTTTTGTATTTTCATGTAACAGCCCCAACAAAGTGACACTAAATACTTATTTGTAGGAGTTGATACAAAATTAAATGCTGACAACAAAGAATGAGAAAATAGAGACAGAAAAGAGGTTCCAATATAATGCCCAGTGTGATCACGTATTCATTGCAAATTATAATGTCTATTCCATAATCTTCTTTTTCTTTTTTTAGGCATGTAGGTTTCCCCATATATAAATAGACACCATGTGGGATCCTCAGAATGTGGTCCTCAGAATGTGGACCATAAAGAAAATTGTTTAAGAAGAGTTTTTGTGAGACTTTTCAGTGGGTTGCTATTTTCATTCCTAGAGGAAGAAAGGATTTTTTGCCTTACCTTTTATTGTAAAAAATTGTGAAAAAACCTTTTTTTCCCAGGAAGTAATACAGCATCATTTATAACTTAAACAATTGGACCTCATTCACAACATTCTGCATTATGATTATACAGAAGGTGAAGAAGGGAAGATGGGGGTACAATGCGATTGAGGAAATGTCAGATGAAGATTCCTGTTGCCTGACTGTCATCCAAATAGGGCATCCAGTACAAATCAGTCATCTCTGCTCTGAGCATGGTCTTTGAAATGGGACAGGCACCTTCTGATGGTCTCTCCCCAAAGATGAGAGGCTGAGATCTCTGACTGTAGGTGTCTCAAAAAAATCAGTATTCTGCCTTTGCTTGTGACTTGAAATTACTGAAGTTACTGTAATATGGATTTATGGAATTGTAAGAGGCTTTCCAGGTGGGAACAGCTCACTGAGCTACAGAGCAAGTTTGGGTCTCCCCTTATAATTCAGATACACAGAGATTTGGAAGGAATGCTGTTATTGTGGTAGAATCCTTCCTTTTTTAAAGAAATACAGCCACAGAAACATTCAAAAAGATTATTTCTGCTCTCTCATTTTCTGACCAGAATTGTTACTTCAGTGCAAACTTTGGTCACCATGATATACCTCCATGCAAGCATGCTGTAGCAGGAGGTGTAAAAATCCCAGCCTAGAGAAACAAGGGCAGAAGGAGCCTTGAAGTGATTTTGGTTTCCATACTCATCTCCTGTGGCTGGGAAAGTGGGGCCCAGAGAAAGGATATTGGATTTTGGCCAGGACATATTTCTTTTAGTCTTCACTAAGTGTGGTTCAACCTCTCCCTGGAGCAATACCAGTTGAGGACACCCTAATCTATATTTTTATATCAGAGCAAGGAATATACAACAAAAATATGTGAACTGGTTATGTAATCACTTGGATATGCCAGTACACTGATTTTATACTCTTCCAAATTATCCCTAAAGTTATCTGTGTACTTATTTCTTTATTTTCCTTTTTTTT
>VXBR01006348.1:567860-581894 GCA_013400215.1 Cisticola juncidis | reverse complement strand
TTTTTTTTTTTTTTTTTTTAAGGATATAGCTTTCTGAGATTTTTATTGTTACAGTGAGCTTTTACTGCCAGAAGATTTTATTTTGGTGATATATCCTTGTCATCATGTGTACTATGGCAGCAGTTCTATCCAGACATCCTACACAGTGAGCCACAGCCAGTGGTGAAAGAAAACACTATTTCAGTAGATGATTTCATCTGATTCTGGGGAGGCAGTCACTATCAGTGAGTATCAGATTTTCATCAGGCTTAAAACTACAGTTCTTCATATTTTCAAGCTTCTCAAGCAAGGTATCTCATCTACTGCCCTTCTCACCCATGTACATTCAACTTTCTAGTACTTTGATTTTTTAAGTGATTTAACAAGATAAATTTCACTTTGAATTATAGAAAAAAATATTCCTAGGCATGTTTGGATCTGTGATTTTGGCTATCAAACACCAGAACAAAGAAAAGATGTTTTCTGCAGAAGAATATTTACCATGTCTATCCATGTTATATTTTCTAGAGCTTTCACAGCTGCATAACTTCCAAGGGGAAAAGGGAGACCTCAAATTACCAAATTAAAGATCACAGAGGACATTTACATTTTCCTACCAAGTGTAGAACCATAGTTCCTGTGTGTGCTTTGATAAGGCTCAGTTTGTACTACAGTTACTTATTGTACCAATTTTTTGTCTTCAAATTTTACTGCTCTTCAGGTAGAGAGAGAGAGAGAATTTGCATCATTTTCAACATAAAAATTATAAACTCCCCTGTAATTCTTAACATAAAATTGACTCTTACAATCCTTTGAAAAATAGAGCTTGACCAAGCACATATCATTTTTACATATTTTACAATGTGTTAAAAGGAAAATATCCCTTCCCACTTAAAGAAAATCTGACATTTTGCTCCCTACAAGATGATCAAATAATTCACCCCATCTATGACCACAATAAATGTACATTATAAAGGGGCTAATCCATCTGGAAAAAAAACAAGAGTAAATGTGAACTAACAGCCCACCTCACACCCTTGCAGCAAAGGTAGCTTTCTGGGGGATTTGAGCACTCTGCCTTTAGAGTTTGAAAATACCTGGCACATTATCAGAGAAGTATTTTTGGTACATTTCTTCTATGACATGCTGGGAAAGTCAATTAGTCCTACTGGTGGACCGGCTCATCTGTTTAATTCATGCTGGGTATAGAGGTGTCGCTACAGCAGTTTAATCTGCCTTAAAGTTAAATGCAGTAGAAATATCAACCTGAGAGCATAGACAAGCCCGAGTGAGGTCTGGAAGAGATGCCAGCTGAGGCCAGGATTGCATCCCCAGAGAATTTCTTGGATCCACAGCCTGAGAGGTCCTCACAGCTACTGTGGTGCTCACATGGTGGGGCACGAGCCCCTTCCCCCATGGCTGCAGCACCCACAGTGATGCCCAGGGATGGGGCTGTCCCACTCCTGGACAGGGTCCTGGGATGAGCCCTGGGCTCCAGAGAGGCCCCATAGCCCCTGGTCCCCAGAGCGTTCTGACACCCAAACTGTTCAGTCTTGTACATCTCATTTTTTGCATTTTTTCCTTGCCTTTAAAAAGAAATCATTGTAGAGCAGTTATGATTCATGAGTAGCTATTAATAAATTCATGTGGGTAAATATTTGGTTCTCTTCAGCTCTGTGGAAAACAATTAGATGATGAACAGATTGTGACTAAGTACAATTAATAGTGCCAGAGTGTGCCCTCACAGGGGAATAAATACAACAATTAGTGTCTTATTTTATCAGTTGTGTAGGTTTGTTTCTAATTATAATGGCATTCACAGAGCAGGCTAATACCATACATCAGCTGAATAGAAAACAGCAGCTCCTCTCAAATCCCAGGATGGTGTAACTTGGGAAGAATAAAATCTACTACGAAGCCAAAACTTTTTCTGGAGTGGTACAAGGTCAGAGTCATCTTTGCTTTTTAGAAAACTGAGGATAGTTGATTGAGGAAAATTTGGGCTGCAAGCCTGGATTCCAACCCAGACACTGATAACCATGAGCTCAATGACTGGGCTGTGCTGGGGGTCAGGGGGTGCACAGCACACCACAGCACCCTATGGACACAGCTGCAGGGCTTTCCCACTGCTGCTGGCTGTGCCTGTTCCTGCTGTGCCACAGGATGGAGATCAGCTTCCTCTGGGCTGTCTGCCAGAACAGGTGCTGGGAGTCAGGGACAACAGGTTAGGATGCAGGAAAGCAAAGCTGCTGCCTTAGCTGCTGCAGCCACTTGGTGTCCTCAGGTGCCCCCTGTGAGGTGCAGAGCACCAGACACCCAGGTAGAGAATGCCATACAGCTGCAATTTGGCCATGCACTGTATCTAATTTTAAATTGCAGTGTCACACTTCATATGGCATAACTTCTGTCGACTAAAGCTGCTCAGCTCTGGTGAAACAGAGCAGATTTTTTTGAGGTGAGAGAAGTGATATCCTTGCCATGAACAGTCTCTCGTTAAATCCCATGGGAAAAGTTGTTTCAATTCTCAGAAGGGCAAACCAGCTGTCAGCAATGGTCATATAGTTTTTGTTACAATTTCTGCCCTCCTTCTGCCTGTAAAAACCTTGCAACCTTTTAGATGAAATGGTCAGCTAAGATTCTGATGGCTAATACCAGACTGTTACAATGGAGGGCTCTGGATAACCTCAAAGGCAATTTTCCACCTGCTACAGGGACTGGTATGGAGAGGAACTTTGGTGGGTAATTGGTCATATGTTGGTCACTAATCCCATAGTGATGGGATTAGCTGTTGGTGTCAGTAAATTTCCTTTTATTATTGGAAATAAGGACTGTCTTTGTTCTTTTTTTCTGGAGACAGAAAATACGATAATTTCTGAGTTCTCCATGGCTCTCTGGCACTGTCAGCAGCACACGTTGTTGCATTACTCAGTCTCAAATCGATCTCTACTTTAATTGCTTTTGCACTTTCCTGTGTATTGTTACAGCACTCAAGAATTACTTCAAAGGTGCTATTGTTTTTCTAAAATGTATCTTATTGTTAAAAAGATCTGAGGTGTTCTATGCAAATTTTGCCATTCATCTTTTGCTTTTAGCTGGATTGTTTTGCGCAAGGTTAACTAGAACTTTAATAACTTAGCTACTGTTCACGTGAGATAAAACTAAAATTTAAGGGGGCAGCGAGTGATTTCATCTGAAGAGCACAGCAACAAACAGACCACCAGCAGCGATGGCAGTGTCCCTGTCACATATTCTGCCAGCTCCAGCTGCCTTGGGGTGGTGTTGTGAGGAGAGATGTGCCACTGGCAAAGGAATGCAAGTCATGTCCCCTGCCTGTACCCACTAAACATATTAATGTCTGGAATATAGAAAGGGATCTAAATCCCCTCCTACCTTTGCTCTTGCCCTGAAACCAGCCTCTTGTGAGATATAGGGCAAAAAGAAGGCAGGATTACATGGGCCTGACACCCTCCATTTGCCTCCCTCTCACACATGGTGGTGATTCATCTCTTCTCAGAAACTGAAAGCTGAAGGAGCAGAGACTCAGAAAAAATATCAGGTGTGATGTGAGGCAATAATAGAGAACTCAGTTTAAACTTATAAAAAAAGTTCCAGAACTTCCGACTGAAGCAGAAAAAACTACTATATGTATACATTTATGTATATTTTCTATATACTGTAATGATTCAATGTGCAGCACCCAGTAATGACTTGAGCCAGTTTTGGATGTCACAAAAACTCACCTTGAATTGTATAGAAGTCTATTGTACCAAAAGTGACATTCAGACTGAAAGCTGTTGCTCAACCAGAAAGGACCTCCTGTAATTTAAATTACTCTCAATATGCTTGGAAAAGCATATACTTTAAAAAGACTGGGCTCGGAATTTTTTCTTAGGGGCACACAAAACTTCAGCTGATTCAGTTTAAGAAATGCCGATTTTTTTCTAAGGCTAATTTTCACGGAGGCAATCTTCTGTAGCCCTCTTCCCTCTTCCTAATAAGCTTTTACAAATCTTCAGATTGGCTATTTGAATCTGTATTTTCTGAAGTCATTATTCATGTTTTCCTTATGAAGACTGACAGAAGTTCTAAAGCAGCGCACTGCTGGAACATAAATTGATAGAAGGCTTTAAACTTGAGGTGAAATCTTAATAAATGTCAAGTTCTTTTATTTTCTAAATAAAAGCATTTTCTGCTGCTTTCTTGAGGTTGTATGCATACTTACAATGCTCTCATCTTAAACTTTTTTGTCTGTATCACCTTGGAAGAGAACTGCTTCAGCTCTCATTTACCAGAATTTTCCTTTAATCTCCTTAAACTGTCTTTCCTCTCATTGATTCTAGTATGTCAATTAGATTTCTAATGACTATAATGAGAGCACAGGCTAAGACCAGAGTTAATGTTTGCAGAAAACATAAACCAATCCAGAAGCATGTCACATGCTGGTGTTCTTACATGTCCACTCTTACATGTCCACTCTGGCACCCAGAACAAACACAAGCAATCTTTCTCTTCACCTTAAGCAAAGCAGTTAATCAGTAGACTGTAGGCAGATTCTTTATTGAACTTCATCCACAAAAGGGAACAAGCCCCTGCAGTTTTCATTCTGTCTGGCCTCCTCAAAGATCAGTGTGGTGGTTGCAGGTGTTGTGTTTCAACATTTCTATCAGCTCAGGTAGTAGTAGAGCTAACTCACATTAGTAGAGACATAAAAACAAAACTAAAATAAAGATAGAAGAATTCTAGATTGTTTCCTGAGCCTTTGTTTACCACTGTAACCCTACACCAAACACACTGAATGTTTTGCCCACGTATGACATCAATTCCCATCAGCACCTGGTGAACAGGTCTTTCTTCTGCCAGAGGTGATTTTGTGCTGTTGACTCAGTGTAGCTAGGCATGAAATTTTTAATTGCAGAAGTATTCTGCCTTCCCAAGGACTGTAGAAGTAAGCACTATAAACGCATTAGCTTTTGCTGAACTGCTCTCTTCTATTGTCAAACAGCCTTGGGCAGCCTGGATCTATTCTACTCCCCCAGGAGCCACTGTTATGCCAACATAAATTAATTTGACTTCAGTGAAGTTCCTGCCCTTACACAGTGGAGAGAGATCAGACTGGACCAATTGTCTTTAGCAATGCTTTTCTTTGTTGCTGGATAGATAGCATGTCCAAACTTTAATTTAATAAAAGGAGTGTATCTAGCATAAACCAGATGGACAAAGGTTTGTTGACAAAATGGATAGGTTATTTTCAAGGACACTGATTCACAGTCTTCCAAAGAAAAACAGCATTTAACAGATCTATTGTTGTTGAATAAGTAGCAGGGAAACTGGAGAAGGTCAATTTACCTAGTGTTGTTTTTATAGTTTAGAGGTATTTTGCTGGGTATGAGAATACATCAGGCAAAAAGCGAAACTTTAATCATTTTTTTTAGGATCACAGAATCATGTAGGTTGGATGAGATGCCATCCTCTGCAAGCCCCTGTTCCTAGCAAGATCAAGGGTCAGGGTGTTCAGTCTGTCCTTGGATGCTTGCAAGGATGAAGATTCCACAACTTCTGGACACCTGTTCCTGTTCTTGACCACTGCTGTGGTGAAACCTTTGTTCTTGAATGAATTCCTTTTCTTTAGTTTGAGCTTGTTTCCTCTTTCATTGTGCAGATCTGAGAGCAGCATGAATTCATCTCCTCTATGATTTCCCCTTAAATAGCTGAAGAGACCAGAAAAATACCTAGAATCCCCTTTGAAAGCAGACTCAAATCTCTCAGTGTTTATGGGTTTGTCCCAAGACCCCAGTGGTTTGGGTGACCATAACTCTCAGGCACATGATGTGACTCCTGGTGAGTCCTGTGCAGGGCCAGGAGTTGGGCTCAGTGAATGGGACTCTTCCAGCTCAGCATGTTCTGTGACTGTGACATGTGACTTTCTCCAATATGTCTATCTACAGAGCACCAAACTGCTTACTTGTTTCATAAAATTTTCTCTCTTTTAATTTCATTGCCCCTCCACCCCCTACCCCAGCCCACATTTCCAAAAACTATGAATTCAAAAAAAGTGCTGCATTTCTAAAGCTCTTCCAGGCCCTAACTACAGACAGCCACTCCCCTGCTGCAACGGAGATGCTTCTGGAACTTTAAGTTCCAGATTAAGCTCTCAGTCTAAANAGACAGCCACTCCCCTGCTGCAACAGAGATGCTTCTGGAACTTTAAGAGCTCTCAGTCTAAGTGCATTGGGTTTGTGTGGCAAGGTGTTCTTGGTGAGGGGGCTACAGGGATGGCTTCTGTGAGAACTTCCTGGAAACTTCCCCTATGTCCAGCAGAGCCAGTCCCTGGAGGCTCCAAGATGGACCCACTGCTGGCCAAAGCCAAGCCCTTCAGTGATGGTGATGGTAGTAATGCCTGGTGATAACATATTTAAGAAAGAAAAAAGTTATTGCACAGATGTAATTGTGGTCACAGAAGAGTGGAGTGGTAACATGCGAGAGAAACGGCCCTGTTGACACCAAGATCAGTGGAGAAGGAGGCCGAGGAGAAGGAGGCTCAGGTGCTGGAGCTGAGATTCCCCTGCAGCCTGTGGTGAAGACCATGGTGCACCCCTGCAGCCCATGGAGAGCCATGCTGGAGCAGATATCCAGGTATCCCATGCTGGAGCAGGCTCTTTGCAGGGAAGACCTGCAGGCCTATGGAGGCAGGAGCCTCCAGACCCATGGACAGAGAAGCCATGGTAGGGCTCTCTTCTCCCTCACTGCTGGGATACAGGGAGGTTGTCCCCAGTTCATGAGCTCAAAGGAGATTTTTTTTATCTTGCTACTCCTTGGTGCATCCTTTCCAGTGTGCTTGGCCAGGAACTCAGGGGCTGGGACTTGGCTTATTCATGGGATTCCTCTTTAGAGGGTCCCCTTAGGAGTCTTTTCAGCATTACACAGACCTCTGAGGCTATGCAAGCCCACACACCTACTTGGGTTTTGGCAATACAAGTAAGGACAGACTAGGAGAGGCTGGGATGTCGTGGGGCACCCCAGCTTTAGCCCACATTGCATCACTTTGGCTTTGACTTATAAGCCTGACTGTGAGCAAAAGCACTTCTGACAGTTAGGATTAGGAAGGCAAAATGAGGTCTTTCCACAGCAGCAAGCTTCACAAAGCAGCTGCTGCAGGGATGGTATTCTGTTCCTTGCCTATTATTAATATTCATCTTGCTTTTCAAATCTAATATTGGTTAAACCTTCATAGGTAAACAAATGAGATGGCTTCCTTACAATAAAAGCTTGAGAAAGGCAGGGCATTAGCATCTGTATGCTGTTGTCCTCTGTTTGAATATGATTCTCCAAGCACTGGCAACATTATTTGAATCTAATAATCAAGCAATTTTAGGGTCGTGATATTCTAACAGTTTCATCTATCTAGAAGACAGGCATTTCAAAGGACTCCATTTGGTGGGCTGGCAAAGCTGCATCTGTACAGAATAAGAAGAATGTAGACATGACATATTACATTATCTTCTTTTCTCTATGAAGGCAATTTCAGTCCATGCATATGAAAGTTGCATACTTCACTGAAGCCTGAGGCACTAGATAAATAGAAATTATTTCAACCATAATGCTACCTATCAGGGAACTAGCACATTTACACAGGTATTTTTCATCTCTCACCATTTTTTCTTTTCCAGCAAAGTGCCAAATCCTGCAGACATTGCTTGACATCACAGGCATTCTGCAATGAGAAACTAAAGAAAGACAAACTAATGCAAAATGAGAGCTGTAATATTCAGAAAAGGAAAGAACTGAAGAATGTATTCGGTGTTCCTCAATATTAGTTTAGCTACAGCAGGTGTGTTTTAGTCCCATGGTCCTGTTTCCTCCTTTTTTATTCTTTCTTACTCAGACAGTTTTATTGTTTTTGTGAACTAGAGTCTTGAACTCCATCTGCTCTAATCAACAGTAGAGACAGATACTAATAAAGTGAGAGGGTGAAATGCCTGCCATGGGGTAGTGCTGCATTTTGTGTCAGCTTGATCAAAAGCAAACTCCTCCTCTAAAACATTCAATAGTTACTAAATTATATTTTAATTACTTATTAAAGGACTTTAAAGGGCTTTTGTGAAGCAAAAACTGACAGAGGAGTATCAGCTTTTAGAAGCACTTAGAAACCCACGCACTTCATAAATGCTTTCAACACATATACATACATACATATATATATAGCTTTGAATATCAGCATCTTTCCCACTCTAGGATCCTCTCTATTACAAATTCCAGATTTTGCCCACAAGATATTCAGGCATTATGGAGAGAGTTCTGCATAAAGATCTGGGCAGATGCACAAGTTGACACTTCTGTTTCATTGTGCTTCAGTGGCTTGAGTTCTTGCATCTTCTCTGAGGCAGAACACCAAGGTAGGTCCCATGCCCAGTGGAGCACTGTGTTGGGAGGGATGCAGGCTGCAAGCCAGGGAGCATGGATGCCTTTGCCACAAACTGCAGTCACTGCTGCCACGAGCAGTACACAGCAGAGCTGATGGCAGCAGAGTTTGCAGAAAGAGTCTTGTGCTCAGGTAACTAAAAGTTTTATCATGATGTGTCCAAATGGGTCTGGCTGAAAGCTACATCGGCATCCTTAGCTCATATTGTCTGTGTGATTTGCTGTACAGCTGGAATGGTAGAGTTCTGTTGGGGTAGATCTTATGGAATTGATCTAAATACTTGTTCCAAAGCATCTTCTAGGGATGTTTCAGAAAGCAGAGAAGGAAGCCTGGCCCAAAGTGTACTGAGTAGGCCACTGTATCAGCCCCTCCTACATCAGCATTAACAAGAAGATAAGGCTAAACAATCATGCATGTTTCAGTGTAGAAAGAAAATAAAAATAAATAGGAAAGAGATCACAAGCAATCATTTCTGACAGAAGAGAATGACTGTTTGTTTTGATTGAGCACTCTATTAACCAGAAATGGAAACTCAGGTTAAAATGGAAATTCAATTGGTATTTCTCAAGTTGTGTCATCTTGAAAGAGAGAACTAAAACTAGGAAAAGATAGGCAAAGACCAAGTGTTTTGAATTNATTTTTATTTTAAAAAAAAAAAAAAAAAAAAGGAAGTTGTTTACTTTGTGCTTAAGGAAGCAATCACTGGAAAAGAAAAACCTTCTTTGGTTAATATCTCAGCTGAGATTCTTGTAAGTGGCATTATCCCTCTGCAACCTTGCTGTTGTTTTAGAACTTTTTGGTTAAGAAAAAATTGCATCTTTCATAAAGGAAGACACCATCTCTATGCTGGTAATATGTTTTGCCATGGACTGTGTAACATTCCCTTATAGTTAATAAAAATTGGTACAGATTTTAAGGTTAAAAATGCTTTTCCTTTTACTGTAAAAGGTAATGGTTTCACCTGGCTGTGGAAGCCTCTTACAGGAGCACTCTGTAGTGGGACACAGTCTTTGGCACTGTTTGGAACGAATTTAAATTGTACCATGACACAAAATACTGGTTTGACCAGAACTTTTATATCGATATGCTGAAGCTCACAAAGGGGCAAACAGTAATGTTGAAGTGAGAGCAGCGTTTTGGAAAAATGTTTTCTTCATAAGTCAGCAAAAATTTCAATGCCAGAACTATTTAAGTTTTAAAAGTGTTTCTAAATTCATATCAAACTGTACATTAAAATAAAAGCAGAAGTTCTGTAAAAGTCAGAACATTTATTTCATCCTCAAATAAGGCCATTTCATTATTTTTTCTTTCTAAGATAGCTAAACTGATTTTTAAAATTCCACCTTAAAATTGAAAAAAAATATTCAGTTTGAGGTTGAACAAACTGTTTCTTCGATCTAGACATGCATTATAGAGATAGGGAGGAGGCTGCCTCTTACAAGATACAAGAATAAATTATTCATGCAGCCTAAATATGATGTATCTATTATTTAATATCACCCTGTTCAGTTTCACATTACCCACACAGCAAAAATGCAGAAGAAAACCAAATTCTTTAAAGGATGATATAGGTTCATCACATTTGATCTCATAATAAATGTAATTGTTTAATAAATTGGTGTGCCATAGATCTGTAAAGGAGGGTATGAGTAATTAGAAGTGCTGTATGATAAAACAGGAGAGTTCTTCCCTTCAGTCCTGAAGAAGCAGCACTTTAGGCTTGGTGAAGCTGTGAGCTGTTCTCACTGATATTCCTGCTGTCAGTCCAAGACAGTTATGTTGACAGGTGGCATTGATTTTTCTTAAATGCCAGCAGGCTGACTCCTGACTGCTTTGGCTTTGTTCTCCCACAAAAAGCAACCCACAGAACAGGTCAGGAGAAGGCATTTCAAAACTGAGGAGTGCGATGTGTGCTGAGGGAGTTTTGCTCTAGGGAAAATTCCTCAGAACTTGCAGAACAGGCAGTGCTTGTGGGGAGAAACTCAAAAAGATAATAAACGGTTTCAATTCTAATTTCTATAGAGAGTCAAAAGAAAGATACATTTTAAGTAATGGTCTGCTGAGATTTGCTCTCCTCTGACTTACAAATTGGAGAGAACAACCTGTATCCTTCTCAGAACCTGGTTCCCAGTGGAAATGCGTACTAATAGAAGAGTAATGGGTTGTCGTGTTCCCTGCCAATCTCTGTCTTTAATCCATGGAATTTTTATTATCTCACTCTCTTCTCTTTCCACTGTAGCATTCAATCCAGGAAGCCAGGCATACATGGAGCAGAAATGCCTCGACTACATATTTCATGAGGGTCCTTAATCACACGCGTGGAAAATGTTTATTTTATAAGTGCAGAATTGTCCCCTGGGGATGTTTTGCTGCACAAATGAGCCTAATGAGCATTAGAAGAGCAGTTTTGTTCTGGAAAGTGGTAGGTTTATTCTTCCTTAATTTTTTAATTACAACCCCTGACCTGAATGACTAGCATGAAACTGTAAACAGATCAGGATTACAAGCAGCATGCCTTTTTAATCAGTGCCACTGGAGGGGATATAACAATGTGCATCCCCCATGCTGCTCAGGGGTGATGCAGGGTGAACTCTTGCTCTGCTGAGTGTCAGCACTGACTTTGGTGCTGCTCCCCTGGGAGCCCCTGTCTCCTCTGCTCTTTGCCAAGGCTCACAGGCGTCTCCCTGACACAAATCCCGTGTGATATGGACACTGCAATGGGACACATGTAAATGAATGGACTTTGCCTCCCTGAGGAAAGGAGCATCACACAGACACATATCACACAGCTCACGATTTTCTCATCAGGTGAGATTTGTGGTCAGTTGTCAGCACAAATTTGCAGGGATAGGAAAAGATAAAACAGCAAAATATGCTCCCATGGTTGTACTTAACAAGGAAAACTCGTCTCATCTGACTGGTGAGCTGTGCCCATTGCCAAAGGTAGTCACTGGTTCATCCTCATCTGGTTTTCTTCCTGTTATTCCCTCTGACTGATCACAGGAATAGTGTCTTATACCACCAAAAAAGACAATATAATTATTTCATCCTGCTGTTTAAGGTTACTTGATTAGCCTTCCTGTAGCATATTTTAGTTTTTTCTGGATAATACAAAAAACTGATCAGCACCCAAAAGAATTGGATTTTTCTCCTCAGACCTGTTAGTAATTTCTGAGCAGAGAGATGGTTTACACCCACAGGTACCCTTAGTGTGACTCCCCCTGAAACATCCCCAGATCTCCTGGCAAGCATCAGTGTTGGCAGGTTGATTCCTTTGTTCAGATACCACTGTCCTTTTCAATTGAGATCTCAGAGCAAATGTCAGGCTGCTTTTCACCACGAATCTTTTGGAAAAAAAACCTCACTTCAAGAGCTTTATCTTGCTGCTCCTGCTCATGCTGAGAGTGTGTTAGCAATGGCCATGTCCTCACATAAGGTATATCTATTATCTGGGTATACGTACCTATAGCTGGTTTCTGTATATCTATTTTCATGAGTCAGAAAAAATGAAGGAAAATTATATATTTTTTAAGTTGTTCTTGGTTTTCATGTTAAATTTATTTGACTAGAAATATAGCAAGTGAACCTGAAGCATTAAAAATGGGAGCCCAAAAACCTCTGGTTACATATGCATGTAAATATCTATGTGTATCTCTGTTTTGTACACAGATACACACACAGGGCTACCATCATCTATTTGGAACTGTTGTCCTTGTGTATTTTTTATGCTGGGGATGTGGAAATACTGAGACAAAAGTGAAGAAGTGAGTGTGTTCAGAAGGGGGCCAGAGGCTTGGCTTTTAAAGCAATTGAAGCTCCTCTGTCAGTAAAAGCACGGCAGCAGTCAGAGCCCATGACAGAAAACACGTACATGTCTTGCAAAAACAGTCATTATCATGGAACATCAGATTTCTGCAATAGAAATCCATAAAAAAGAGTTCTGAAAATGGAAAGGGGGATCCAAATATAATTCTGATTTTTGCTGGTGTCCTGAGAGTCCTTTTTACTGTGTGTTTCTGAAAACAGCCCATTTTATCCTAGTAGGAGAGTGTGTTACCTGGTGCAGACTTTGCTCAGTGCTGTTTGCAGAATAGATGCCTGTTTGTTTGGCTGAGTATACAGAACACAGAGAATGGTTTGAGTTGTGCCAGCTGTTAGCAACACCACAGTAATGTATCTGTTGTTTATCCAAGCAGGAAAAAACCCTAACCCCCAGTGGTTCAAGGTGTTCCTATTTTCTCTTCTGTCTCATTTCTTTTCATAATCAAAACATCGCCATATTAGATGTCATAGGTGAAAAAAGTCTGAATTTTTCAGAAAAAAAAAAGCCTAGTTTTCAAACTAAATTAACTTTACACAAGATTGTGGAAGGGTGGTTGCTGGCTCACTGAATCTATGTACACATCCCCTTCCCAAAAGGGAAGTGTATCATATGTCTATAATTTTTTTTTGTTGTGATTATCTTCTTAACTAATATCAAGTAAGGAAAGCACATATTTTCCCTGAGGAAAAAAAAAAAAAGAAAACTAATTTTCACAACATGAAAAAGTTCCTTTCTTTGGCCAGAGGCTGTGGCTTGTAACAGCTCAATCACCTTTTCTGTACAGTTCTCTGGCAGGTGGGTCCTGCTGGGCCCCAATATGCAGAAAGGTGGTAACTCTTAATATCAGAGACATTATAGTTGAAATAATATAGGCTATATGCATTAAGAAAAAAGAGCAGATAAGTTTTGCAGAACATTTGTTCCCTCAGTTGTAATTTTTGTGTCGTCTTCTTTCTTAAAGATGAAAATCCTCATAAAATGGTATTAAGAGTTCCATGTCATAAGTGCCTGTTATGTTGCTTAAACTTAAGTGATAGTAGGAACTTTCAGTATTTCTAAGACCTTCCCTGCTGTGAAGCAGTTATTTTTGACATTTTGTCGAAGATGTGTCAACCCCTCTGATGAGTTTTTATTTAGTGGAGCTGTGGCATTACTTCCCTGCGTAGTACCAAAGTGTGGATCTCAGGGTGAGACACATTTAACACAGCAGGAAGCCTTGATGGGATACTGGTGGGAAAAATTGTTTACATTGTCTAGAGAAAAAAACAGTTTATGAAAAAAGTGAGGATACTGTCTGACACTCTTGGTTCTGTTGCTCCTGAGAATTCAAGGATCAGAGATAGTGAAGTATCTTAAATACCTTTTTTTTGTGTGTATTGTGTTGCATGGCTTAAGTGGTTTTTGGCCACAGAGGTGGCTTCTGTGAGAAGCTGCTAGGAGCTTCCACACCCTCAGGAAGAGCCAGTCCCTGTAGGCTCTGAAGAAGGGAGTGCTGCTGGCTAAGGCTGGGCTGATTAGAAATGATGGTAATGCCTGTGAGCTAACACATTTAAGAAGAAATCAAAACAGAGGTTGTGGCACAGTTTTAATTCCAGCCAAAAAGAGGAGGTGAGAACATGTGGGAACAGCCCTGCAGACACCACGGTCAGTGCAGAAGGAGGGGCAGGAGGAGCTGCAGGTGCCAGAGCTGAGATTCCCCTGCAGCCCGTGCTGAGGCAGCTGTGCCTCTGAGCCCATGGGGATCCATGGGGATGCAGGGATCCACCCACAGCCCATGGGGATCCATGGGGATGCAGGGATCCACCCACAGCCC
>VXBR01006348.1:420826-567832 GCA_013400215.1 Cisticola juncidis | reverse complement strand
ACAGAGAACTGTCTGCCCTGGGATGAACCCCACAGTGCAGCAGGGAGCAGGGAGCTGTGATCCTGAGGTGAGCTCACCCTGGGGAGGTTCACAGAGAACTGTCTGCCCTGGGATGAACCCCACAGGGCAGCAGGGAGCAGGGAGCTGTGATCCTGAGGTGAGCTCACCCTGGGGAGGTTCACAGAGAACTGTCTGCCCTGGGATAATCCCACAGGGCAGCAGGGGAGCAACTCCTCTCCCTGGGCAGTGGGAGAAACCACGCGTGATGAACTGACCATGACCCCCCTGTCCCCTTGCACTGCTGGGGTAGGGGGTGGAGCTGGAAGGAGTGAGGGGTGGGGGGAAGCTGTTTATAAGGGCTTCTTCTACTTCTCATTATCCTGCTCTGATTTTGTTAGTAATAAATTCACTTCGTATCTCTAAGCTGAGCCTGTTTTGCCCTTGGTGGTATTTAATGAGTGATCTCTCTCCTGGTCCTTATCTCAACTCATGAACCATTAGTTAAATTTTCTCTCCTCTGTCCAGTTGCAGTAGAGGAGTGAGCAAGTGGCTTCTGTTGGTGCCTGACATCCAGCCAGGGTCAACCCATGACATTATGTCATCTAAAAATTTCTTATAGTGCTGAAATCACCATTCTATTACAACTCTTCCTTCTTCACCATTTCATTTTAACATTATCTCCATCATCTTGTGACTTAACCATGTGGCAAATGCACCTTCGGTCTGTAAATCTGTTAATTGTAGTGTTTTTAGAAGACCCATTACAAAAATGCCTTTCAAATTATAAAAGATTGAAACAGACTTGGCTTCTCCCAGCTAGTGAGATCATTAGATCTCTTCCTGGACATTTAAAGTGATTTTGTTTTTCAGAGATTATCATGGCCAGCTTCTTTGGTGGCTGAAAGCTGTGGACCTCTTTCGGAAAAAGTAGCTGTGGTTTAGAGGAGGGGTCTGCAAGCAGCTCATGTCTGCCACATGTTGTGTGTTTTGTGGACAGAAAAGGAACACTATAAATAACACTTCTTCACAATTACTAGGAGGGCATACCTAATATATGTGCCAGTTGTTGTGCTTCCAAGGTTGCCCAAGGTTCATTCAAATTCAATGTTCACTCAGTATTCAGTAATGTTTCACTGAAAAATATTAGCAGTGAGAAAAATAATAACAAACCCTGAAACTTCAGCTGTTAGGTGTGTGCTACTTCAGTGTTCTCACTGAAACAGAATTCTCACATTCAGAATAATATTTGAAGTTGCACATCTCAGAGGATGGACAGCCACTTGAGGACTGATGCAGCATGAAACTGTCTGCTATCCTGCAGGCATCCCTGCAGAAAGGAGCTCCAGAGCAAGATTTGAAAGCCAAGAGTTCTGAACAGTGAATCTTCCTTTGACTTTCGTCTGAACTACATACAGGCTGACCACCAGATAGTGTACCAGAAAGGGAACAAGTGGCCACGGAGACAGTTGGAGGAAAACCAAGGAAGAACATAATGAAAGCCGTGCTAACACCTTTCTCTTTCTTAATATGGGCTGGGATGTACATTAGAAAAAATGAGAAAAATCACAGAATTACAGAATCACAGAATATGCTGAGTTGGAAGGGACCCCCCCAAGGATCATGGAGTCCAACTCCTGGTCTAATAAACCTTACTGGGACTCCACCAGATTCTTAGGTTAATGAAAAAGTGTGACTAGGATGCATCTTCCCAATTACACTGAAATTCAGGAAATTTTAACATTGTGCCAACAGACTGAAACCCCCTAGTGATAACTCACCATGAAGATTGGCATAGAATCAGATCCATTTCTGAGTTTGTGGACATCTGTTGAAACAGACATATACAGGTACTGTTGTTGCAACAATTTTGTTTGCTGCTACTGTTTCCAGGTAAAAATAGAAATATCCTATTTCATCTTTGAGTGAATATGAGCATCTCATAAGCTTCAGTCCTGGTAAACTGAAGTCTATCAGAAGGAGCAGATCTCTAAACAACATTCAAGGACATGTTTTGGGATCAATAAGACACTTTTCTACTTAATAACTTGTTTAACCTGCTTTTCATGTTGTGCTTCTCTAATAAGCTACTCCATTCCTTCAACTCTTTTTCAGAGCTCCCCCTTATTTTATTTCTGGCCATTGTATGTAAGCCCTCTGGAGCAGGTCCTGCAGGGTGCTGGGCACTGCAACACGCTCTGCTTGTGAATGGCAAGGCAGGGGACTGAGGACTTGAACACAGCTCCGAGCAAACACATGGTGTTTTCAGGTTGTTTGGGCATTTTGGCTCTAAGATGTGTATTTAATAAAAGGCTGCACAGGACAGAGTTTATATCTTTTCCATTATTAATGTCCTAGAGGAATTCTGCTTGAAGAAGGCTTATTGTACAAACCATTTCCCCCTGGTATACACAGCATTTGGAAGTCTCAGAAGTGACAGAGGAAAATGCAAATAAAGGCTTGTCTTTAAGCTCTTTCTTTTGTTTGTTTGTTCATACTGAAGTAACATGTGGTGGGATAAGTTGCTTTGTTCCTAAACAAGTTTTAAGGCATCAAAATTATTTTTAAATTTGTTTATTAATTTTAATTTTAATTTAATTTTGAGTCTGTTGGTTTGGTTTTTTCTTTTCCTTTTCTTATATGTTTTTGTTGTTTTGAGAGACACAGATCTCCCTGACCTGAGAACGTAGGAAGCCAAAGAGATTACTGGCTGGAAAAGATAATCCAAAGTAGTGAAATGTATTATATGCACCAGTTTTATTATACCCTGGTATTTATTAATAAGTACACCAGTATCTATTAATGCAAAGGTTAGTGGCAGGGGCCTGCCCAGGGCCATGCAGAGTAGGTGAGGCAGGAGCAGCTCTGGCTGTTAGGTTCCAGGCACATCCTCACAAGGTGGGTGTTGTTTATTGTCAGTTGGATGGGCCACGTCACCACCTGGGGCTGTCTCCCAAACATCAGGGAGAACTTAATGACAAAATCTTGAAAATCCTGTTGTTGAAGAGGATTATCAAGGTGTGTCTCTCACTACCTCTTCTGTGTTTATTCATGCACAACACGCAGGTTTTCTTCAAAACTTGATTTTTGCAATCCAAGGAAGCAAGAAGAGCTGTGAAACAAAGCTCTGTGTGTGCTTCCCAGAAAGACCTCTGACTAACAAGAAAGGAGGCTCACCCTACAGTGAACCAAAGCTGTTTCAGTGCATGGTGGTACATCCATTTTCTCTTGCACAGGACATGGAGTCTGTCTCTACACACAATGCAATGTCTCTGGGACATGGCTTAGCAAAAGCATTTGCAATTCAAGCTAAACTCTCTAAATTGTGTTACTTAAAGATAGAATCCATAGTTGCTTCATTAAGTTTTAAACAGTTATGAACTAATATTTAGTTTCTAAATAATTTTGAAACATTCACAAACCAGAAAGGTCACATTTCCTGCAGGTTCCATTAATTTCTTTCCAAGGTGCTCACATTCTGCAGGTCTGAAATGCAGGTCACTTTCAATTAGATGTTAGTTCAGGAGCCTAAGTTTAGGTGTTCATTTCAATCTCGTACTATACAAAAGACAAATCTCCCTCAAAATTGCTGGTTGGCAGTCAGATGATGCTTCTTCCTCTAAAGTAATTTTCCTTTTATACAGTGTTAGAAAAGGTCCTTCTCTTCTGACCAGAGTTCCATAAAAAGGGCAAGCTCAAATGTAAAGCACTCCTTTCTCTATGTCAAAGTCAATGAGACAAGAGAAGATATCATTCATCACTGTTCTGGGTGAAAGAGGATTGTCTTTGCTAGTTTGATTTTGGCATCTTGAAACCTCTAGAAGAAATTCCAGTTTATATATTGCATTATCTTAACATATGAATATGCATGCAAGCTCCTAAAATTCATTCAGAAAATATTGTTAGCAAGTCCACAGGAGTTGTTATTCAGCATGATGTTGTACAGTCTGTGTGCATATAAGGTTTCAGCTTCTTCTCAGCTTCTGGGCCTCAAAACCCTTTACAAGTACTAATCTTTTCATCAATATTTCCAAAAACATTATCTGCCTGATACATTAACATGGTTTCCTCTTACTCTGAAACACTTTTGTAAAGAAATATCAGGTCTCAGTCTTGTTCAAGCTTTGGCAGCAACAAACTGCTAATAAACAAAATATAAATATAGTCTTATAAATTCCTGATAAAGGGACCAACTTGTCCTCTCTGTTGTGCACACAAAATTACAGATGCAACCGATGATGGTGATGATGATGATGATGTTACTGTCTGCTGCATTGAAAATTTAAATTTCCATAGGCAGTCCAGCTCTTCTTATTCAGTAAACACTGAGTATTTTTAATACCTGACATTTGAGTAACACAGTCCTCTAATCAGACACTCATGGAAAGACAGAATGCTCAAAGTTTCCAGGAGGCTTTATAACTGACCCAGAGATGATCTAAGGTTGTTATTTTAAAACAAGATGCTGAAACTTTCCACACATCTGGTGCAAGTTGGTCATTTGTTCGTCACCTGAATCAGACATATTTATCCATTAATTCATGCAAATTCCCCAGATATCAAGTCACTGGATAGGGGCAAATTATTTTAATAATTATAGGTATGTGACACTTTTTTGTTGATGCAATGGCTGGGCAAAAGATATAAAAAGTGCAAAACCATCAAGGACTGAATATAAACCCCACAATTTTCAAAAATAACTGAAGCTTCAAAATAATATTGATTACCTGTAGCTAAAGAAAATACATTTCTTGTTCTTTAATCTACAGGAGTAGCAGAGCCTAGGGGGAGAGAAGCATTGTCCACAGTAGAAGGTAATTAAGTTAAGGACCACTAAAGCAAATTAGATATGCAGGAGATCATCCAAAAAATGCTGATCACTCTGAAACATTTCTCTACTGTCTTTGAAAGGTCATGACCATCAGGGAAGGGTTCTGATGATAAGGAGAGGGCAAATGTTACATCCGTTACATCCAAATGTTACATCTTCAAGAAGGGCCTAAAAGGGATCTATAGGCCAGTCAACTTGACCTCAGGCCCTTGAGAGGCATAGGACAAACAATAAGATAATTTGGACATCAAACATTGAATTACCAAGGGCATATCACCCCTGACCAATCTAATTGCCTTATTGGCTCTGGATGAGGGCTGAGTAGTGGATGTTGTTTTTCTTGACCTCTAGAACATTTTTGACACAGTTCTCCATAAAATGACCAAGGCCAAGCTGGTGAAATAAGGCCTGGATAAGTGGATGAATAATTGGGTGGAAAACTGTTCTGCCAGTCTCAGAGGGTTGTGTTCAACCATAAGAAGTCCAGCAGACAGATTAGTGACCAGAGGCATCCTTCAGGGAGAGATGCCAGGGCTGCAGTGGTTTAGGATATTGATTGGTGATTTGGATGAGTGGACAGAGTGCTCTCAGTGGACAAGCTGCCCCCAGGGAAGCTTTGTGCCTGGCAGCACAGAGTGAAGCCAACTGCACACTGGTCTGTCTTGGCAAAAGCATGGTCAGCAGGTGCAGGAAAGTGGATCTTCCTCTCTCTTCTGCCCAGTGAGACCACACTTGGAGCACTGGGTGCAGTTTAGGGCTACCCACTAAGAGAAAGACTTTGCCACACAGGAGGCAGTCAAGTGGAGGACACCAGGACAGGGATGGGGCTGCAGTACATGAAGGGTTAAGGAGAAGTGGGGAGGCTCCCAGCCTTTGGAAGAGCTGTCAGTGATGGGAGCTCACTGCCCTCTTCAGCTGCCCTCTTGGCCAAGACATGGAAGAAAGACCAGTCTCTTCCCAGAGGTGCATGTGACAGAAAAAGGAGTAGCAGATTCAAGTTGCAGCAAGGGTAGTTCTAGTTAAGAAAGTATTTTTCTAATAGGAAAAATTAAAAAATCACTATGAGAGTGGTCATGCACTGGAACAAGTGCCCAGAGACACATCTGAGCAGGCATGTCATTGGAGGCACCTTGCCTGGACACTGTCCTAAACAAACTGATCTAACTTTAAATTTGCCAGAAGAGCAGAAGGTTTTGGGCAGAAGGTTGGACTTGGTCATCTCCAGAGATTCCTCTCAAAGGACAGCATTCTGGATTTTACATGCAGCAGTCCCTCAGGTATCCTTCCGGTGTCTAGACAGGCAAAAATATGAGGCAGTGTCATCAAAATAAGGCTCATGGTCAGGCTTTAAAGGTAGGACACAAGTGATCATGTGGATGATTATGTTTAGATTTATTTGAAGTACAGTATCTAAATACTGTCTGAGTGGTACCTAGATCAAAACTCTATCATATATTACAATCTATTATAGTATAATCATGTGATGATCTCTCCTCTTGGGTCAGCAAGGTTCAGTGAGATTCCCTTGCTTTCTGAACTTAGAAAAGTCTGTGTGAGGCTAGGTCCACTTAGCCTCAGATTTGGTGTACAGCCTGTGCCAAAAGGGTTATAATACAAGCAGATTTGGCTAGAAGTGTACAGGTTTACAGAATTCACCATTGCAAAGCACCTATGTAGGTACTTTAGGATTTTATCTCCATATTTGACTGGATCTTCTCACTTTTACTACACCATTCAAGAGCGAGTGTTTCCTGTCTTCAAGCTGGATGTACCCTGCAATTTCCTGAGAACACTCTGCCCAGTTGGCCCAGTCTCCAGCAGTAATTTATAGCCTTGTGCATGCTGGTGTGCAGCAAGGTCAATCACAACAATTCAGGTCCCCCATCTCTGGTACATGTTAATTATGTGAGCATTCAGGCAGCTCCTCCTGCAATACCTACTACTGTTCTTACCTCAGGACAAAAACACTGCCCATCAGAGACTGTGGAGAGGGAAAGGGGGGTTGTGTGTGTTTGTGTGTGGGTGTGGGTGTGTGATGCACGTGGAGACCTGACTGCTCAGAGCTCAAGGTCTGCCCTGTAACCAGATGGTGCCACATGCTTCAGAGGCAGGAGGGAAGCACAGACAAAGGCAGGGCTTGGGCAGAGATTTCTTCTTCCCTCCCTTTCTTCTAGGTGAAGTAATCCTGAAGAAGGATGGAAAATCAAATTGGAGCTGCTTAGCCAAGCATCAGAGCTCAGGAGAGGGACAGAGAGGCCTGGCACAGGCAGAGTGGGTGAGTGGGTAGGGGAGCAGGAGTCTGGCAGCTGGCCTGGATCTCAGCAGCTGCTGTAGGAGAACTGGGCACAGCTGGCTCCAGAAGAGCCCTGTGGATTGCTGGAGTGGCTCACACCTAGTGCATAATGCAGGCACCCCACCCCAAATGAGTTGTCACAGTTACACAGCTGCAGGGATTTTAATTCTTTTGGGCTATCTAATACTACAGTTTGAAAGCCAAAAAAAGTCTGGGTTTCTTTTCAAAAGCATTTGAAGGCCAAAAGACTGAGAACACATACTGCAGAAAATTTATTATGGACATGTCCACGGCCTGTGGGGTGAATCTGTGTGAGTTACTTGTCATTTCCTTTCATACTCTGGGTGTTTGTATTCTGGGTTCCTTCCATCAGGTATTTGTCCAACTGCTGTGATGTTTCTCCAACTGCTGTGATGTTTCCAGTTTAGCCTAACTGAGAAAGAAAAGTTCTCCTCTTCTTCACCATTACCATTTCTGCAAGGATGTATGAGCCCTTTGGCCCTGGGAATCTGGAAACCTGGGGTCTGGTCCTCAGCCTGATGACTGGGGAGATTGTCACCCCATATGTTTTATTGTGTAAAACACTTGCAGACTCTGGCAGAGATTTCTGCCTGCAGTGCTGACCTGTACTGAATAGAGAAAATGAGGAAGGCAGGAGTATGTCAGGTGGAAGTATTTCTCTGTGTATGGGGGGACATTACTGGGCCTGGGGACAAGTCACTCTGTATAAAGCCTGATGTGGAGTTGTGCAGTGGTGGTTACCTGTGGCTGTGCAGAGCAACAGCTCCTGTAAGAGCCCAGATGGAGTGACTTATTGTAAGAGCAGTGGCATGAGGCAGGAACAGTCCCCGGGCATGCTTCTGTGGAATGTGGATAAAATCAAGTAACAGGACTGTTTGGGAGACATGGGAGGAGAGTGGGAAGTGTGCTCCTTGTTTGAGGTGGCATGGTAAAACAGCAGGGACAGTAAGAATTGCTAGAAGACACAAAGGGATAAATGTTTCTTCTTGTTTCTGGCAGATGTTTCTTCCTCTGCTTGCCATGGAGTTAGTTTATTATTAATACTTTGGGCCTTTCTGTTAAATTAAACATTAACTGGAGCTTAAGGCACGCAGCCTCCTAAGCATGCACGCAAAGCAGGAGCCTTGCAGAGTCAGAGGGCAGGGCTATTGTTGAGAGTAGGGCCACAGAGGGCAGAGATGCTCTAAGGAATAATGCAGCCTCATCCCTTTGAAAACAGCATCCAGACTGATGGGAATGGATGTCAGCATGGTAGATGTTCTTACCCCTAAGATAACTAAAACTAAGGAATCTGTGGACAATTTTCCAGGGAAATTACTGGCATTCTAGAACATGATGTTATTAAAAGGTGCTCTGAAAACCCTTATAAGTGTGCTGAAACAAAAACACTCTTCTGCAGAGGAATTGTATTTTTAGAAAATAACTCCTGCACTAAAATCGAATGGTTATTTTTACAAGGACATGCTTCATATTGTGGATATCTGAAAGTCTAGATACTATTTCTGAAACACGTCTGAAAAGCTGTCTAATGGGATTTGGAGCAGCTGGATCCAGTGACTGACCTTTGGGGAAAGGCAATGCAGGAATATCAGGTGCCTGAAACAGACACAGAATTTTCCTAATGAAAATAAATATTTGCATGTAAAAAGCAAACATTTATGTACAAACATTTATTAAGCATAAGCACCTTTGATTACTCAGAAAATAAGGAGTATCAATATCTAAGCAGAACATACACACATTTTTTAAAGTATTAAAACCACAGGGTAAATACAGAAGAGCCTCAAGGCTATATGTCGGCATGGCTGTGTAGGGAAACAAAAGCCATGTAAAAAGAATAGATAGAAGGATCTGTGCAGGGAATCCAAATACTAAAGAAAGGGAAAAAAGTATACTCTTCTGCTTTATTTAACTTTCAGACAGAAACTCAAGAATTCACAGAGATACATCCATAATTCACAACTCATGAGGATAATTCAGGAAAGTTTTTGCTGCTCCTTAAGCAGGAAATGTGATGATGCCAGTATGGGTTTACAAATAAGTTGATCAGAACTGCTTCCTGACTTCCTGTCTGTCTCACATGGACACAGTTTTTACAAACTTTCTAAAGAATATTGGCTCTTTTGAGAGACACTGTCCTGCAATTTGTATTCTACTCAAAGCAATTCCTAAGTGAATAGATTAAAGCAGCAGTACAGAATGGCTGCTCAGAAAAAGCCCTTGAACACGTCTTTCTATTTACTTTTGCTATTGTCAGATATGATAATGTTTAATTTTTCCAATATCCATGCAAGTTATTTTACTATGTTTGCACAAAACAGCTTTAGTGTTAGCTGCAATTAGCATTTTACTGTGGTCTGGGCAGCCTGAATGATCAGTGGAGAAGGAAGAGTAATTCATCCCTTCCAAAGTGGGATGAACTGGTTTGTGAAGATACCTGTCTCTCTTGCCAGGCCAGAAGAGAGGACAGCCAACCTTTCCCTCAGTGACAAATGAGTGCTAAAGCTCCTGGCTGGCAGGAGCAGCAATGCCAGTGCCATGTTTTGGTCTTGGTTTCAAGGAAACGGGATTGATTATTTCTTCAGCTATTATGCACAGAAGGCCTTAACCTGCCATTTCTAAATGCTAAAGTGACTTGAATAATATGTATCATGAGCAGGTTATTAAGACTTAAGCTTGCACCAGTCACTGTAAACATTATCCATGAATGTGAATGGAATTGCAAACATAATGATTACTTAGCAATGGAGAACGAAAAAGCAATTCCTGACTTGGTACTTTTTCTTGTATCTTAGTATGTGTGTGAACTGCTGCACCCTCAAATATCTTCACTCCAGTGTGAGAATTCACTCTTCAGGTTTTCTGTGCCCACTTCCTGGTTAAATGTCTTCATAATAAGGATTTTTCCAACTCTGAAGATATTTTGACTCTTTCAAATATTTTTAAGACTGACAACTTATTTTCAAAGAGTATCTTCTACAGGGAGTCAGTAGATTTTTAACATCCCTAATTTCTTGACATTCAGTATTTTATTTTGAATCTCAATAGTGCAGTATTACATTTTTTTTCCAATATAGGTACATTAAAATAATTAATTATGATACCTTAGAACAAATTCTAAAATCCACTTCTGATTGCTGCATTTTATTTCTAAACTGTCCAAATCTACATGATCCCAAATTCTCTTTTGCCTAAATTCTTCAGGGAAAAAAACAAGAAACTGACGAAAAGGGAAGAAAGACAATAGCACTGCAAAAAGCACAAACAACTTATGGTCTAATGATGCAATGCTAGACAAATGCTGTAGAGAAAAAAAGTCAAAATGAGCATGCTTAATACTTTTCTGGCCATAATTCATTTTAGCTGGACCAATATGAAAAATCTATCTTGGCAGAAATACCCAAGGTCAAAGGTTCCCCAATTTAAAGGCAGAACATTGCGTGAGTGAAAAATGTATTCAGTTTTTGTCTACGCAATTCTACCTCTGCTGTCCTTAAGCAAAATGAAAACTAGGTAAATTAACAGAATTTTTAGAGTCTAATGCTGTCTAAGGGAGGACTTCTTTATCTCTTAATGAAGTAGTTCATCATTTCTCACTAGCAAAATCCCTTAAGACTTCATAAGAGAAATACTCATCCAATACTCTTAACTCTCAGAGTGTGCATGATACACACAGACTGAAAAATTTGCTTTGCTTCTTTACTATTTGTAGTCAAAGTGCAATTTTTCCTCTTAAACAAAACAAGGAGGTAAAAGAGAACAGAAAGAAAAAAGTAAAAGGGGGGATTTTTTTGTTTTTGTTTTTTGGGTTTTTGTTTGTTTGTTTGTTTGTTTTTGTTTTTGTCAACTGTTCCACTTATTCTGTCTTTACAAAACAGAAGTTTTACAGCTATTCTCATTCTCCAGTGGCATTCATTGGGACAGATTTTAATGTGTGTTGTGATACAAAATCAAAGAGAATTTGGGCCATATTTAGATGAAAAACAAAGGACTACTTGGACACATAGACAAATCCAAAAATCAAGTGTCTTAAATATAGTTTCACATACCTGAGGTTTTTTTAACATATTGATTGCATTTGACTTCCTTACTTTTACAATAAAATTTATCCCTAGGGTTCACAGTCAACTATTAATATCCTATCTGTTAATCAAGTGTAAACAACATGAGGTTTCATGGGTCTCCTTCTTCTGGTCTAACAGCGAAATGTGTTTGCCAAAGATAACAGCTACTAAAATCCAGGTAATTCCCTGTTGTGAGAGACTGTTCAGACAGGTTTCCCACCATGATCCAACTCTTCCCTAGTATAAAAATCAAATTCTAGAATTAAAATGATTATGAGAGTTAAAATCCTCTGCAGAGTGGTGTGCAGATTACACAATAAAACATTTACTTGGCCTCCTTCTCTGGCAGCCTGCATGTGTTCCTCAAGACCCAATGTTTGGGCAAACATTGGAGGTTTTTTGTTTTGCTTTTTGTGTTGGTTTTTTTGGCAGATCCCCCTCTAGATGATCATTGGCCAGGCCCCTACAGCAAGCAGGGGTGATCCCACTGAGGGGCCACAGAGATGATAAAGGGACTGTGCATCTCTCCTGTGAGGAGAGGCTCACACAGCTGGGACTGCTCAGCCTGCACAGGAGGTGGCTCAGAGGGATCTTACCAGTGATTATAAATATCCAAGAGGAGGGTGCCAAGAAGAGGGAGCTATGGTGACCAGTGATAGGCCAAGAAGCAAAGGGAACAAACTGAAATACTGGAAATTCCATTTACACCTAAACCCCCTCCTTTTTCCCTGTAATGTGTTTGTGTGAAGATCTCTATCCTTGGAGATACTCAAGCCCCCACTAGATATAGGTCTGACAAATCTTCTGCAGCCAGCATGCTTTGACTTAAACTTCTTAGGATGACATTGATAAATTTTGTAATGATTTGGAACAGCAAGAAAATCCAACAAATCTCAAATTTCATTTCCTCTAGGTATACAGCATGTTGTTCAAACTTTGCTGAACATGGAGGGGGAGACTTAGGAGGAGCAGCTGAGGTCAATTAATTTGTTCAGCCTGGAAGAGACTGAGGGGAAACCTCATTGCAGTCCACAACTTCCTTACAAGTGGAAGCAGTGGCAGACACTGATCTCTTCTCTGGGGAGACCAGTGACATAATTTGAGGAAATGGCATGAGGCTGTCAGGGCAGTTAGGTTGGATATCAGGGACAGATTCTTGACCAAAGGCACAGGCTCCCCAGGGAAGCAGTCACAGCACCAAGCCTGACAAAGTTGGAGAAGCATCTGGACAATGCTCTCAGGCACTTGGTGTCACTCTTGGATCTGTGCAGGGCCAAGAGTTGGACTTCATGATCCTTGTGGGTCCCTTCCAACTCAGCATATTTTATTATTCTTTTATACCATAATTCTATGAAATATGAACATAAAGAGCACCTATGATAATAGAGTGAAGGTTTAGTTAATCCGGAGTTGAACACTGGCCAAAAATGATGTGCAGAGAACAGTACAATCGCATAACAATTTTGCAATCCCCCTATTGTATGCTGAAATATTTCTGCTTTCCCAGAATACCAATTTCTAACAGCTCAGTAACTTCCTGTTTTGTATTTAAGAGAAGTTCCCAGATTTCTCTTCAACTAAATTTTCTGGTTGCTGCTTTAGTGCCAGCCAACATTTAGCATCCAGGACCTCCTGTGGCTGGGGGTCCCACAAGTCAACTAAGCATGAGCTTGAGCATGTTGAGCATGCTCTGGGATCAGAGCATGCTCAACATGATTAGGAGAGTGAATAACCCAGTGATTGCTGAGCTGAGATTCTTCCTTAGCCATATGAAATCAATATGAATGTCAGTACACTCTTTCTTGTGATATATGATGGTTTTGTCTCCTGTTACCTCTGTCTTGGTTGTTTCGATTCTCTATTTTTCATTATGCCCATGTTCTTTTGAGTTTGTTGGTTTTTGTGCTCCACTTTTTCTTTTGATTCCTCCTTCTATTTTCACAATAAAAATAACCTCTTTAAATAATAGTAGTGATGGAATTATAATTTTTTGTTCATATGACCAAAATTTAATCAGAGGATGACTCATCAAAACATTTGGCATTTTTTGCCCCTTCTTCTGCTTTCACTATTTAAAGGATTTATTCTGAAAAGAACCTCAAGTCTTGAACGCTCTCATTGAATGGGAACTTCACTTTAGCAACAAGTACTAGATTGAGTTGTATTAGCAAGAATTTATTTACAAATAAGAGGAAATAAGGACGAAAATACAAGGAAATGAGGACAAAAATAAAAATAATGATCATATAGTTACTTGTCATTGTTACCGCACAATTTTTTGCATCTAAACCATATTAAACTTTGTCTAGCAGACACATCCAGCTACCTTCAGCTGACATTCATCCAGGCTCTCATGCAGCATGTACCAGTGATTGGGTACTGCTTCTCCAGTGGTCAGCCTTACATAATATTACATGGCAGTCTTTCACTTTGTGTCTGTTTGAATGCATCTCCTATAACCCAGACTGACTGAATTGGAATAAAAAGCATCCTCATGTAGACAACAAAAACAATGGCCAACCATTGTTTATTATCATTACAGAATTTAACGTGCACAATACTATCAAGAGATAACTACCTATTGAAATTTTTTATTTTTATAGACAGAAAATGCCAGAACTAACCCCACAGATACATACCTGCTGCTCTGATATGCCAGTCAGAGGAATTAGAACTGATGAGTTTGCTGCAGATTTCCATTAATATAATGGAAAAAATGATTCCAACCCTACCTCCTGCAGTGGGAAGAAGACTCCTGTGAGACCTGAAGGGCTTATAGCAATCTGAATACATTGCTCAGATAATTGGGGTTTGATTCTTGGCAATTATATATGCATACTAAGGCTCATGTTATGAGATATGTGGTGAGAGATGAGAGGTGAAAAGTATGATGATTTTAAACAATATGGACTACCTAACTATCCCAGTGAGATTTGGTCAGACAGGTGAAATAACTCGGGAAGGCTTGTTTAGAGTTTGATGACAGCACCTCACAGTTTGGAGGGCACAGTCTAGGAGGGGGTAGGTGCAAAGCACCTCCAAACACAAGAGCACTGGAAACTCCAAAAGCAAGGAAATGAAATCACGTGAAATCACAATACCTTGGACAGCAGCATCTACTGTGCCTGATTTTTGTCGCTGAATGTGAGGCTAGGCTCACGAAGACCCAGGTACAATAATACAGACCAAAATAAACCCCATGGAATTGTACAGGACCCCAGCACGGGGCCTGACCCCATGGAGACACCACTCTGTTCCCCAGAAAGGGCTGTTGCCCTATTGCTTTATCACTGGCTACCCACCTGGGCTGCATTTCCCTCTAAAGTGCTCTTCCTAAATCCATAGTGCTCCTACCTGAGAACCTTCCATTCTCACCTTTCTCTCTGCAAAGACAAAGAGGCTGAGCTAGCTGTGCTTGAGAGATTGTTGAGGCTAAAAATCAAAGTAGCCACTTTTGTGAAATAAAATGATGAATGTGAATCTCGTTTGTCATCTTAGTTTTCTGTTTGACTTCTGTTTATGTATGTATGGCTGAGCAGCTCAATTTCCATTCAGGGTGAGTGTTCTTCCCTCATCTTTGAAGAAGAAAGCCACTGATGAAGTTACCAGCTTGAACTAACTAGACAGAGGCCGTAACAGACTGTGAAAGTAGCAGGCCCTGTGAGTAAAATCTGCAAAAACACAGCAAAACTTTGCAGGTGCAGCCTGGAAGGAAAACACATACCCTCTGCTTTGGAAGGATGGGGACATCAAAACCTCAGCAGTTCCAGTGGGTGTAATGACACACCCCAGGGGATTATCCGTGTGACTTGACACCTAGAGGAAATGCTGGATAATTGCCACCCACAATTTTGAAACGATGGATGACTAACAAACTCAACTGCCACTCAACGAGACAGTTTAGTGGGAAGGATGATTCATAGGAGAACATTATCACTTTTTCTTCTTCTTTTTTTTTTTCCTCCTTTTTTTTCTACTTTTTTTTTTCCCCTTGCCTACCAATGAAGGTAGTGAAAAAACAGGGAAAACAGTAGTGGCTGAGAGAGTTATGAGTTACAAAAGGTCATCCCAGTCTCTTGGTGGCTGCTGGTTTTTTGTACTCTTGGAAAGCACAGAGGCTTTTTGAGTCCTCTGGTGAGAGGAGTAATTTGAGCCCAGTGCAAACATAGTGAATGGTGTGACTCCTTGGTGGCTTGGTGGGATTTTGCTTGGTTTTGTAAGGACCCATATGATTTTAAAGCCATGTGCTTCCCACCATGTAACTTTACCCCACGTGGTGGAGCATGCCCAAGTCACAACTCCTTGTGTCTAGCCAGCATGGTATTGTTTTGAGGAAGCTGCTTTTGTGGTACATATGCAACAACCTAAGCCAACCACTCTAGCTAAAACCAGAGCAGATGACATCCTGGTCTTGAATATCCCTTAAACTGCCTGCAAGAGGCCTGAGCAAAGGGTCACCAGTGTGGCTTGTCAATAGAGGCAGCCCCCTGCCTAATCTTTTCCAGTAGTACTGTCAATTTACATCATCAACCCAAAGGAACCCCATCATGGTTTTGATTTAAAAACGTTGAAGTTTCATGCCCATCACATGAAGTATTTTATTCAGTTTTGGCTTTGCCAACATTTCTAAATATTGGGATCAAAAGCAGGAAACTTATACCCATATTGAGACACTGAAGTAAATTACATTCTCCACTCTTGAGAGGAGTTTCAAAAATCAGGCCATTTTTAAGAG
This sequence comes from Cisticola juncidis, assembly GCA_013400215.1. Classification (NCBI taxonomy): domain Eukaryota; kingdom Metazoa; phylum Chordata; class Aves; order Passeriformes; family Cisticolidae; genus Cisticola; species Cisticola juncidis. The sequence continues at coordinate 551,891 of VXBR01006348.1, read as the reverse complement.
GTAGGAAAATTTCCCCTAACTTTAACAATCTATAAGTGCGATGTCTAATCTAAGCTAATTATCTGGGTGGGAGAAGCTGGTTCTCAACATGCCCATTTCTGCCTTGACTATAAAGAGAGCTTTTGTGACAAATTACACCAACCACCTATCCTGTAGCAGAGAAAAATCCCACACCTACCTTGTAGGCATGGGGAGGCTTGGGGGATACATTTTAAAATGTTGACTGCTGCATTCACCTTCTGCTAGGAAGTAATGGGAAATAATATATATTTAAGCCATTTTCAATGATGTATCACATTGAAACAACAATATTCCCTCTGGTTTGTCATCACAGCCATAGGATTAGCTGTGTCTTTGACCCCTTCTATAATAGCATTTTCAAGTAAGGACCTCCCTCTTAGCAATGCAGTTTCAAAAACAGCTCCTGTGCTAGAACATGCAGACAAGTCTTATGCTCAGAAATGACTTATTTTTAGGAGCCATGAACAATAAAAAATCCTCTAAGACACATAATATAAGGAGTATATTCCAAAGGCTCTAAGAGTCAACAAAAAGTATTAAATAATATTGTTAGCCTACATGACTCTTTGTTTTACCAAACTCATACTAAGTCCTCACAATTTATGCAGGTCCTACTTCTTCCAATTATTGTCAATCATGATGATGCCTAGAGATCTTTTCTTTTATATATGTATTTCATATACTCATTGTTTTGTAGACTGATAGTACATAGTTATATTGCTGCTAGTGATTTTCCTGCCCTTTCTCTCTCATTGTAGAACAATAAGCTAATTCTTCATAATACATTATTGAAATTCTGTTTAGTCTCATTTTCAACAGTGGAGTTTTGACAATGACATCTTGTTTTCCACCAGAACTTAAGAGACATAACAAGAAATAGGGCAAGGAAGTCCCTGGACCAACTCCAAGGGGCTGACCCAAGGGTGGGTTACTGGAGCAACTGATCTCCTATTGGATGTACCTGTTAGATATGCTAATTAATTAACCTTCTAATAGTTGTAGAAATCCTGTATCATACATGCACAGAGCTATTTTGTGCACCTGAAAGCTTTCATTAAAGTGTTGCTTTTTATATTATCACTCCTAATACCGTCTGGAAAGTTTTGTGGTTTTATTCCAGGCAACAACAGGACACAGGGCTCTGCCCATTTTCTTGCAGATTCTCTGCCCACCATCTGCTGGTCTCTAGGACAGAGGTTTTCTCAGCACCTATGACAGTGTTAGGTTTATGGTTGAACTTGATCTTAAGGGTCTTTTCCAGCCTAAATGATTCTATGGTCCTCTCCTCATGCTTTGATCTATACATTAGAAGAAAAATTATATCTACCTTAAGAATAATATTTCAGAGGCCTGTGAGATGCTAAATGTCAAACTTCAGAGTATTTGCAAAACTACATAAGAGTGACTCAATTTTTAAATGCCTTTAGTAAACAACAGATGAAGAGGAAAAAATCCCATCATATCATACAACAATTACAGATCTCTCCTATGTTTTTATTACATATTTTCCTAGTCCCTGATCCCAAATTCCCATATTTGCTGCTCTTCCTTCAAGTGAAATATGTAATCATTACAGAATACTATGAGAAGATGTGATTAGAATGGGAGTCTGAGAGTTTAATTTAATCTGGGTTTCAAATATCACTGGTGGACAGCCAGGTGCATACAGTCTGTTACTGAATATAACAGTCTATTCATTTCCCTTTCCCAAAATCATTTGCATCACACTCAGAAATAAGAAAACAACTTTTCAAACAAGTAAGTGGGTATCCTAAATAGATGTTTTAATTTTAATTTTGACTGAAACTGCTCAAGAACTACAAGAAATCAGTCAGCACTCTAAGATATAAAGTATCTGATTCTATGTTTTTAGTAAAGCAGAGAAGAGTTCTCATTAAAGTAAATTTGCATAAATTACTTGCTGGGCAGATTGATCTTCACTACTGAGTATGGAAATAAAGATTCTCTGCAATTAAGGTATTCTGTTCTCATCTTAATAAGGCCATTAAATTAATGGTTAAATACACATTCTCAGATTATATCCATGTAAATAACAGATAAAGAAATATTTTTAATATTTAAACATGTATATTTAAATGTTCTGTTTATTCAAAACTTGAAACTAAGATTTGGAATCCCTAGTTTGAAATTAAATATAATTAAAATATTATTAATATTTTTACACCCAGTACATTTAAGCTTATTTCTCTGAGTTTTAAATCAGAATATTTCATCCTTGAATGCTTTTTATTTTGTGGGTTTTTTTCTCATTATACACCTACAAGAACAATTCAAATATATTAATAAATCTGTAGTTAGTCCCTTTTCTATATCCAGTGCAACATATGCAAATCCTACATATCTATTTGGCAGGGCAATATGCTTGGTAAATTCCTGATGATGTAATATGGCATTTGCACAACAAGGACTCAAGGTAGCACGCCTGTCAGGATTAGGAGAGAGGGAGGAATGAGAGAGTTACAAAAGACTGTCCTCAGCGTGGGGTTTGTGGTTGTTTCCATCTATTTTAAATCTTTCAGTCTTGAAGTACAGTGAAGAAAAAGGGCAGCACAGCTTAGGTAGGGAAGGCTTTTTTAACTGTAGTGCATCTAAGCTTGAAACAACCTTGGCACTCAGAGAGTGTAGTGTTCTTTGAAGGAAACTAGGAAGTAATTCAAGGATAATTTGAATGTTTATCTTGTCTATGCTTAATTCAATTAATGCAAGTCATATACATTTTTTAGTGTGTCACAGAAAATATTCAGTATCTGAGAAGTTTTTGGTGCCATTTTTTTCAGTGCTTGAAATAAAATTACCAGCTGAACAGAACATTTACAAGGTCATTTCCATGATACTGTTGTCATTTGTAATACAAAGTAGAGAGAATTCTATTCTTTCCAGCATCTACAGACTGATAAAAGTAATGGATTGAGATTAGTGATTTGGCTCAAAAGCAGAACACTTTCATTAGGAAGGGGCCATTAGCCAGCCTGCATTTGCCTATTAAAATCAAACCATCCTTACTGTCCTCTGTTGTCACATGGGCAATGGATCTTCTGCTTTAACCCGGGTACACTCAGTGCCTATTGCTGACACCATTAACCTGCTGCTGCCTGTGCATCCCCTGGCAGTGGCAGCATGGCAAAAAGCAGCATTGCATCTTAATCCTTATAAATTGTGACTTGTGGAAGTTCAGGCATTTGGGCACTCTTTAGCAAGCATTTGGATGAGTTCTGGTGTTTCACACGAGCAGAGCCCCCTTGGGTACAGAGCAAGTCTTTCCAGATACTCAAGGGAGGAGACATTCTAGATCTTTTTCTCAAGTGAGCACAGATGTCTTCCCTTCTCCTTGCCCCTGGGTTCTGGTAATGCAGGAACACATAGAAATGTGCATATAAACCAAGGATATATGGTTGTCTGGTGCAGGATGCAGGAAGTGGTTTGGCTTTTCTTGGAGTTAAAGTGAACAGGAAGATGCAGGCTCTACCCCTGGTAGCAGTAACTCTCCTTTAGCTCCTTTGAGATGTATCCAATTATATTAGCTAATACTAACCTGCTGTGTTGAATCTCTCCCAGAGCTGCAGTCCAGGAATATATATTTGCTGCAGCAGAAACAGAACAAAACAATTACAAGAAATAAGTTTAAAAAAATTGAAGCAGGGAAAGCACAGAGAACACAACAGAAAACTTAGGGTTTTTTCAGCCTGCAATGCCAATCTAAAGTATGGAGAACCCATGGGGAGCTGACCTTCCCTCCATCTGGGAAAAGGCCAAGGACCCCATAGTGGTGGGGTGGCTTTGAGAAAAGCAACGCTTGACACTGCCCATGATGGGGTGGTGCAAGGACTCTCTCTGATGAAGCCCCCTTCTAATCTGAGACCCAGGTAGCCCTCAAGGGTGGTCACAAGCAAGGTCTTTTCCTGTCCCAGGGCATGGAGGGCACTTACATGAATTGAAAACAGCTCCCCTTGCACATGGGAGATCAAATCATGGAAGTGCTCTCTTTTCAATATGAAAATCAGATGGAGCTCGGGGAGAAGTTAATCATACATCATGTACTGCTGCCATTTGTGGTCTAAAGATAATAAATCTGGTTTTTGTTGTACGATTCGGAACAGCTTCTTAGAGAGTATTTCAGTGCCCTGGGAAGCAGCTGGCTGATGTTTGTAATGGCATGGGTGGAAGTAGGCACCCACACCAGCTGTGCCAGGATGGAGGCAGGCACATGGCACCGTTTGTGCCATGGTGTGCTGTGTTTCCAAAGGCACTCTGTGTGGAGCAAAAACACAACTGTCCAGCAAAAAGCACCATCAGACAGAAGTAAGTTTCAGATATAATTTGTTAGGGTTTAAGAATCTATCCATTAACTTCGGAATCTGACCATGCAATGCCCCCTGTGATTTTCGATGTTTCCTAAATTGCTTTCAGGCACTTTTCCTGCTAGTTATTGTATTTCACAGACTGAATTATATCACACTCATCACTGATTACTTGGGGTTTTTTTCTCCCTCAGGGAAAATCATTCTTTGAACAGTTTCAATATGTAAAAATGAAGGTGAAGTGGAATGGTACATCTTTTACTCACTGTATAATTTAAAAACAACAACTGTGGATCATGTTAAAATAGATTAATACATGACTTCCAGAAATCTTTTCAAGTGAAGAGCAATGCAGGTCAGTGTGACTTTTTCATTACATTCAGGGCTTGTATCTTTGCTGCAATTTAGGTAAAGTTTGTGAACTTCTGATTCCTACAAGTTTTAGTCAAAATACTCAATTCTGATTTGGTTTGACAAGTCTTCTTTTGACATGCAAAAGATAGGAAAGTATGGGGATCACAGACTTTCATTTAGTATTTTAATTGCTGAGTCTATATTTGGCAGTGTCTCCACCTTAATGGAACCTAATGGTACTGTAATTGCTTGGTGGTGTCAGGGAGAATCGATTCCTGATTATGTTCAGGAATAGCACTTTCATGTCTCCTCTGAATTGAAACACAGACACTCTTGCCAGTGAAGAAGTATGCCACAAAACACCTCTTAATCAGACTTCATGATAAACAGTGGCACTAATGCCTTGATAATAACTTTTGTCTTTTTTGCAACAAATATTTTCTTTATATTTTAGCAAATTTGATTAAAGTGCTCTCTGGAGCCTGAGAAGCAATCTTATGTTTCTATAAGAGTAATTATCCTGCATATAATGTTAAAAATTATACATGTTGGAGAAATCCTTATCTTTATTACAGCATACATAAACTGTGTAAATTGTGTCTTAGTATGGTTTTCTTTCAAGAGAGTAATTGCTTATGAAACCAGCTGCTCTAAATTATAGCTGTCGTTTCCAGAGGAATTGCCCCTCAGGAGATGCATTGATTTGCTCCACAGCTGAGGAGGGCAGTGAATGTTAAAACTCAGACCCACCAAAGGAAGACCTCTGATCAAGAAAACTCTACAGTGTTGTTTACACAGCCATGCATTTGGTGGCTTGCCTGGGGGCATCATGCCCAATCAAAACATCCTCAAATGCAGTCAGAAAAGGGTTCAAGCATCTGAAAGCAGCCTGAAATCTGAACTATGTAGCACTAATGGTGCCCTTGGCATAGCACTGACATTTTGTTAACCAGTCTCACTGATTGCCAGGACATGCAGATTCACATGGGGTCTCTAAAAGAGTTCACAGGGGAAAATGTCACTGGCTTCCTTCTTCCCAGATACCAGGTCCTTTCCTAGAGAAATGCAGTGTTTGGTGTTGCTCTAGTCCTCTGAACTGACTCAGATGAGCTGCATTCCCGACTTGGGAGCTGACTGGCACTGTTGTGCCTGGCCTCCAGGAAAGCTGGCCACTCCACAGGTCAGCCAAGCAAGGCTGAGGGACAGGGAGGGGGCTGGAAGTGAAGACATCAGTCTGGCATGCAAACACTTGGCTGGGAATAAAAGGATACAAGGCCACACTGAAGCTGGCCTTTGCAGTTCAGAACAGAAGGTGCTGGTGGAGTTCCTGCAACTGAAGAAGTCAGTGGAAGTGTTTCAACAGGCTACAACACAAACCCTGCACTGCTTAAAATGCCTTAACAAAATGTAGAGCTGACATATTTGTCAAAAAGTGGTAGATGGAAAGGAGAGCTGCTAGTGCCCCTTGGGCTGCTGTTAGCAATATACCCTCTCAGAAAAATCAGGTGTCCAGGGGCAGCTGGTGGCAACATGAAAACCTTGTGGTCTTCCAGTCTGTGAGAACCACATACTTGGGCTTGACACTTCTTTACAGTTACTGTTCTTATTTAAAAATAGTACTAATCCACCCCTGAAATTAAAGTGAAGAAGTGAAAAAAATAGACAAAATATAGGCAGAAATCTAGTTTTCTCTTTCTAGTTTTTCTCTCTACAAGCCAGAAACCAGACATGGTCTGAAAACAAGGTCAGTTTCTCATAGGAGTGTACTAGACCTTGTAGTACTTGAAGCAGCTGAGATCCTGGAAGTAGTTTTGAAAGGCAAAGCTGGCATTTCACAAGTGCAGTTCCAACATGCTTTCTCTTGATGACATGTCTTCAGAAAAGGGAGATAGAAGATAAAATCGTGTGTGAATTGCTTCATGCCTCACACTCCTGAATTGATCTAGAGATGTATTTGCTGTTTTTGATAAGACCAGTAACTGAGATCAGGTGTCTCCTGTGTTCAGTGAAACAGAGCTGATCATATCCTCCAAACTGAAGTTATCCCTTCTCATGAAGACAAAGACATATTCTAGTGTGATGATCTGGAACTCCCTGTTGGAATCCTGCTATTTGACTTCCTGTTGAAATATCTTTATTGCCTTATCTTTTCAAAATGCAGCTTTTTGCTCTCTCATGAGATGCCATCTGCAAATCATCCAAATTCTGTGCTTCTTTGGTAATTAGCTAGTGTTTGATCAGAGGTTGAGAAATAAAAAGGTAAGACCTGTTATAAAGTGAAAAGAGAAAGCTAAAGCGCAATTACAGTGAGCACTAGAGACTGTTTTCAGCTTCCCATGGTGGCTCCAGCTTCAGTGATAATAGACATATTGAACCTAGACTGACTGAGAATCTGCTCCCTAAGCTGTGGCTGAAAGGATGGGTAGAAATACATGGGAGCAATTTTTACCCCTGGGTTGGAAAGCATTAAGACTATAATTCCTATGGTCTATGAAAAGATTGAGAAGACAGATGTGGTTCTGTGGAATTCATTTGCTATATGACATGAAGATGCTCTATCCCTCTGGCTACCCTGTCACTGGTTGAAATCCTTCCTGTGCCTCAGGATATTTAATTCTGTTGCAGTCCAGGTATCAGGATTGCAACATGATGTCCACCATCTGATCTATTAGGTTTGACTTTGCTCAAAACAAAGGAAGGTCTTCCTACACACGAGGTAAATGGGATTAGTCCTGTGGAATGAATTGCAGTCAAACACTTTGATCTAAATTGAGAAATTGATGCCTCTAAGTTTATAGGATTCTGGGAGTTAGTTTCTTGTGCCAATAAAGTTTATTGAATTTCAGGGGCTAAATTTAGTCTTGGCCCAAACGGACGTAATTGCAGTTACTTCAAAGAGTCAAGGGAGAATTTTTCATTTAAAATCAGGTTTTTAGCTGTCAAAAGAGAATTTGGATAGATTGGCTATTGGTTCTTATACCTTGTAGTATTCAGAGCATTTTCATTTATCACTATTACAGATAGTCAGATATTCCAGATGAGAGGAAAAAGGCAAACTGAAGATAAATTATGTTCTTCAATTCACTTATGCATTATATGTACATCTACAGAGGCATTTGTGCATGCTTATTCTGCTCATTAATTACAAGTCTTAATATAAAACATGATAATAAGCTTTGCTTTTATTCTGATCCTACCATCCACATTCAGATGGAGAAGGAATTCCTTCTCTGAAAAGTTTCCCAGGAACTGATGAATTGAAAGAACTCCAGTCCACCCACCTGGAAGAAAATCTGGGAGATGCAATTACTCTGCAGATTGTGATTGAGAGTGAGAGCCATGGCCTTTTATATTTCTTTTTATGATATGTAATGAGACTACCAAGACTAAAGCAGGTAACATCTTCTTGACTGGATTTCTCCTTCCTAGAACAATGTCAAAAGTCCTTCCACTATCTCAGCAGATCCTTCCACTATCTCAGCAGATTTCTAGTGCATGGGGGTTTTTTTTTGAAGTGGAGGAAAATTCATTGTTACATCCTTGGACCACAGTATTTTCATTGTGGAAACTGTCCTTCCCTCTTTGTATAGTGCCTCTGACTACCTGTAGGAACTGTCTCCTGTAAGAGCCAATTAAAGCTGCTGGAGGTTTTTATTCACAGATCCTTCTCACAGGAGTCCCATAGTGGAACTGTACCTACGGCAGCTACTCCTGAAGAAAAGGAAAGGGTACTCTTCCTCTACTTGACTCCTACTCTATTCTACTCTAACATTCCTCTACACTTCAGCTACCTTCTTCATTCTGAACAAATTCTTAGCTTGAAACACATGCCAGACCTACTTCTCTTTGGGTTTGCTTTTGGTTTTTTTTGCCAAATTCTGTCTGTGTATGTGAATCTAAGTATGAGAACAGTAATAAAGTACTTTCCCATTAGACTTATATAAGCTTTATTTCTCACCATTGGGAAAAAAGTGAACATTTGCTAACATATCTGCAGGGGATCTGAGTCTGACTGGTTTATTGTCAGCAGGCAAGGGTTACTACAATCCTTTTGACAGACCTTGTCCATCTTCAGAGTGCATTGTAAAGCACCTGAATCAAGACAAGAATAATCTCCATTCCCGATTTTTTAAATGTCAGATAGATATGGAATGCTTGAGAGAGAAATAGGATGTCATATACACTGCACAGCTTCTCCTCTTTCTACAGAAATGATAATAATTTAATAACTGCAACACTGCCTTTAATGGCTTTGAGTTACAAAGAGCTGTCAGCTTGCAGGCAACACCCTGTGTGGATGCATTTTTGTCATTTACAAGACAGGCATTATAAAGATTCAGCAAATACTTTTTTCCTTTTTTACATCTCTATTGCTACAATCCTCAGAACTTTCCCTGGCATAAGTAAACTCAAAAAAGTAATGTGATTCCTCTGTGTGGGCTGGGTTAATTTTGATAATTTAACAAGTTAAAGCACTGTTTTGCAATTACTGTTAAGATTTTAAGTCTGGACCTATGTTTTAATCACTAAAGAAATTCAAAAGCACACACATATTTTACACCAACTTGAGCATGATTAATATTTCTGTAGGACTTTTTTATATAGCTGGAAATTGTCAAGGATACCAAATCACTTCAGTAGTGAATAGTTGTTAAATGGAGACCAGCAACACTTGATCTGCTGATGGTAGTTGTCCTTAAAATTTCCACTATTTGGAGATAGCTTCTGTCTAAAAAACAATTTTAATTAACATATCCTTTACCATGAATGTTGCTAAATGTTAGTCTTTATGAAAGTTCTTTGATATTTCTCTTGAGAACATATCCAAAAGAGCAAATCTGTATAAAGGAAAACCCTGTGCCTGTTACTTTGTTAAATCTCTGATGCTGATTATAAATGGTAGCTGAACAAATCGTGGACAAGTCATCAAATATGCATTTATGAAACTTGATACTTAAGCTTTTGCCTAATTTTAAGTATATATGAAAGTCCCTTTAATCACAAATCAGCAACTCTTTCTCCTTGACTATATAAAATGCTTACAGTTGTTGGATTTTCTCTGCACAGATTATTTACTGTGATTCCTGGTATAAGGAGTTGTACTGCAAGTCCCAAAGTAGAACTGGATGGAAATCTGATCATTAATTTCATAATGATGCCTTGATTTCAAATATTTCCCTTCCTAAAAGCAATTAAGAGAAGAAATGCATCGCAATGAAATAAAGGGCTGAACAAACAGTAGTGAAGGCTAAACTAAGTCCTTCCTTTGAAAGGACAAAAAAAATTAATTCCAACTTTGACTGATTACCTGCACTAAAAAATCATAGAATTGGAAGGCATAAAATGGTCTGTTATTTTAAACAAAACATTTAACGTTTTTAGAATGTTCAACTTTTTATGTTCCTGGACAGAATTTTTGAAAAATTCAACCTTTTAATGCAAAAATTATTAGCTTTCTGCAAAAGGTATTTTTCCAGAAGTAAATCTAGATTTTTAGTGAGTCAGTTTAAAGTTCTGTTCCAAAGGATATTGTCTGGGAGGAAAAAAACCCTTTATTTAAAAATCCCATTCATTAAAAATTTATCATATAATTTAGCAAGCTGGTGCATTGTTTTTCTTTGCTGTGATAAGTTATTTACCTTGTTTCTATTACAATTTTATCAAAGTTAGATTCCTCAGGGATTTTTATTTCAAGCCAAATTTTCTGGCAGAAACATGGTAAGGATGAGACAGCAGAACAAGCCATAATATTTGTACAGTTGCCTTGTGTATACCATTATTACTATTGCTATTTCCCATATTGTTATTTTTATTATTAATAATGTTAATAATAACAATACCCATAACAACAGCAATGAAATGTATCTGGACATTTGGCCAATTCAATCTGCTCCATATAAAGTGATTTTTAAATAATAATGAGATGAACAAAAGAACCATTTAGAAGACCACCTGTTTCTTTTAAATTTTATCCAGACCTCTTGAGTCATCAAAATGGATCCGGAAATATTATCAGAACATACTCCCTGGAGCAATTTGTAATCAAACCTGAATGTAAGATCATCATTAATTAGGAACTTTCTTCTGATAGCATAGTATTTCTGGGTTTGAGATAGAGATAGATGGGTTTCTGAGATAGAAAAAGTATTTTGTAGTTATTGTTTTTACATATCTCTGATGTCCAGATTTTAGTAAAGGACTTGGGAAAAAGGGGTTCTTATCAATATACATTTTCTTGGATGACATCTAATTTTTAAGACTGGATCAATATGGTTAATTTTACTGAAATAACACAAAAATGCAAAGTTTTCATTAAAAAAAAAGGAAAAAATCTTGGGAAAATCCATTGGGCTCCTCAGATTAATATTTGATTTTAAAATGAATCCTCGCTTCTTCATTTTTTCAAATTTTTCCAAAGAGAAAGATGGAAAGTCTAAATGCAGAAGAAATAGCTGGTTTACAGTTTTCAGATTTTTCTTCATCTTAAAGAAAAAAAACCAAGCAGAGATCTTTTTAACAATAAATCATGTTCCTCCAGATAAGCAAGTAATTACACCCAAGCATCTCAAAAAGCAGTGTCAAAATATTCATTACAGGAGACAAATAGTGAAACACAGACTCCTACAAGGAAAAATATTCATAAAGGTCTTGCTGTATTTGTTTGCCAGAATGAGAAATACACACTGTACTTTAATTTAATTGGTCTCACCACATGCATTTTCAATTGTAATGTATATTTGATTTAAGAATTAATAAGTGTATGTGAGATTAGGAAAAAATTAAAGTCTTTCATCAATAACAATGGAAGTTAATGAATCAAGCCTAGCTTTGGTGCATGTAAGGGCTCTGTTATGATTAGTGAAATAATCTGTTATAAACATACATCTTCACTGCATTTGGCTTTTCATTCTACAAGGCCATCTCATTTTTTCAGGCACCCAGCACAGGCTTAGAGAAACTGCATCTTTTACAAGAGCTTAATAATTAAACAAACAAAAACCCCAATGCTTTTAGCATTCAGTGCAGAAATAGACTATGAACAAGCAAAACCCTGATAGCCATTTGATGAAATAATGTTCTCCCTTTTTCTGGATTCCCAGTCACATAATGAGCTGCAGCGGAGGCAGCCTGGTCCCCTTGCTGAGTCACTGCCTTTCCTTGCCTGGACCTGAGACATTCACCTCTGGATTCTGCCTTAAACCACAAAGCAGGGATGAGATGAGCTGCTTTGTGAGGCTGTGATGCTGGATGGGGTTTGGGAATCAGCAAGACCCTGCAATGCACAATGTCAGCACAGTAGCATAGGCTTCCCCTGCCTGAGAGCTGCAAGGTTTACAATCCCCCTAACTACTCACTAAGACAACTTTTTGCTGGGGGGACTAATGATCAAATGAACTTTTTTCAGTAATCAGATCATTCATCTGCAGACAGGCTGGTGGGAATCTTGCCATGCATTTCTTACAGTGGCTTAGTGTGATGGCAAAAATGTTCATGGGCTGTGGAGATCAGCCAGCACAGCAGCTCTGCTGCGCTCCAGGACTGCGCCATCCCAGCTGCCATCCAGCTGGGCTGGCACCATTCCCAGGAGAGACTACTGGGGAAACTCCTGCCAGAAAGTGAGTCAAGGACAGAGGGATTTTCTGACATGCAAGAGTTGGGGTTGAGAGAAAGACTGACAACCTTTTAGCAGTTATGTGACATGGTTCTTTGCTACAATTTAACTGTTACATCACAGCATGCAGGTGAAACTAACGTGCATAAATCTTGAGAAAACAAATAAAATAGAAAAAAAGGCTTTTCTTAGAACAACTTTGATAAAGTTTCAATTCTTTAATGTGTTAGAATAATATAGGAAGTTTAACTTTTATTAAGTGAAAAAAAAAATCAATCGTTTTCAGCATTGAAGAGTTAAAAAGAGAATCTGGAAAGATGTATAATACCAGGAATAGCAAGAGAGCTATTGAGCTCCAGGTGACATTCTCCTTCTTGCCCTCATTTATCTTCATTGCCTATGCCACCAGTAAATTTTGCCCATTGTACAACATCTTAATATCCAAAGAGTAACACAAGAGAGAAGAGATCTCACAAGCCTTATGCCTGCTTCTTAATCTTTTGCTTTTCTCTTACTGGAAAAGTATTTCAAAGCAGACACAACACATGCCACCTCCTCCTCTGTGATTCGGTTCTCTCCTCCCTAACATTTCCAGTACATATGTTCTGTAACAACATTTTTTCCTCTTCAGACTTTCTTTGGTATCTGAAAGACCTCTGTGATCATCTCCTCTGTGTGGCCAAGATGAAGCTCACAGTGATTTATGGGAAAGAAAGACAGATGGTCATAAAGAGGTAAGTACAAGCAGGCAAGAGGTCTTGCTTGAAGCCACACCTCACAAGCACTTCAATCCTTCTTTGGCATCAAAAACACAGGCAAGTGCTCTATCAGCCTTTGGAAATAACTTCTCCAGGTATAACAACTTTTTATGAGGACTATCTAGTCCTCTGAATCATGAAAAATTATGACTAGTGGGAGACCACCCTTGCTTCTTTCTCTCTGAACATGATGGTGTCATCATGGCCTTTCCTCCTACCCAGTTTGAATGTGCTCAGCTGTGGCAGAAAGTGGACAGAGGGAAATGGCTGTCAGCCTTGATGCTCAAAGCCATGCCACCTGCCCACCATCTTCCCACTCCAGCATGATTTATCACTTATTTTCCTTGTAAGTCCAAATCTTCTATTTCTTTTACCACACTTTCTACTTGTCTGTGAGTATGAGTCTTTACTTTTGAAAAGAATAAATCCATGAATGGCTTTATTTCAGCTGTCACAGCTTTTATTGTGAAATATAAATAAAAAGTTCCAGAAGAGTACTTTTTTCCTGCTTTATAATGTGAGACAAAGCTGGAGTGAAACAGATCTCACCCACTGGAAGGCAGAGCCCACACACTGATAATGATTCATTAAATCATCCATCACACTTTCTTGAGCGAGTCTATGGCCTTTCAGCCACTCAAGTACATATCTGCCTCTCACCTGCTTGCTTGGGAGCTGAATCTCCTTCACAGATTCATGGAATACTTCAGGCTGGAAAGGATGCTGAGGTCACCTGAGCCACTCCAATTTACAGCCCAAAGAGAGCTTTTGCAGGGTTGACAGCAGAGGATCATAAATTCTTCCGAAGTAAAACAGACTGTCAACCCTGCTGGAGATCAGATTGACCATGGGAGCAAGTTGCAGTCCTGGCATTGAATAGACACAAAGACCATACCAAAGATAATACATCAAGAAAGGATAACAACAGGGAGCCCAATTGCCAAATTGTATGTGAATCAAAGTGTAAAATGTAATAAACCCATGATCCTTTGAGTTATCCCACCTCCTGGCCTGTCTGCTGCCAAATGCATCATCATCATTATCACGGTATGTGACTGTCATCTGCTCCTATCATCTCAGGGCCTTCTCCACAAAAAAATCAGTGCCTATTTCTTGTACAGAGGTTACTGCCTTTATCAAGAGCTGAGTACTTCATTCAGGCCCACACATTTATTTGGGTCTTCACAGAGAGCTCAGAAAGGGCTAAAGCTTGTAGATTCAATATCATCTGTTTCAGCTTGGTGAAGATCCTACTGGAAGATCCAACTCCCGAGAGTTGGATCCCATGGGCAGTGGGACACTGCTTTGTTAGACCCAATGGAACTGAAAACATGATTGCAAAAAAAAAAAAAAAACCCACAAAAAACCCCCCAAAAAACCCCCACAAACAAACAAACAAAAACAAACAAACATAAAAACCACCCCAGATCAAGGGGACAAAAAGTCTTTTAAGCCAGATATTTACTATAGAGCAAAACAAATATTTATTCAGTTTGAGTGACCTGGGTTTGCTCCAGCAATAAAGTGAGCCACAAACACTTCACATCTTTAAACAGCTTGAACAATAATTGTACCTACATGTTTCAGCAGACACAGTCATCATGCTGACACCTCTTTGATTTTCTTTTACAAGGCCACAATTAAACTCCCTCTCCTCCTGAGCTGGGTACAGTTTAGGGGCCTTGCAAGAAGGACATAGTTTAACCCCCACTAGCAGGATCATAAGAGAATTGGAAGGGTGAAAGCTGGAAAACTTGTGAGTTGAAATAAAGAGTTTAAAATGGAAAGCAAAATCAACTCAAACAAAGAAAAACAAGGAATTCACTGCTTTCCATGGGCAGACAAGTATTCAGTCATCTCCAGGAGAGCAGGGCCACATTACACATAGTGGTTACTTGGGAAGACAAATGCCATCACTCCAAAAGTGCCCTACTTCTTCCTTCTACCACCACCCTGCCATGTTTATATACACTGCATGATGTCACATGGTCTGGAATATCCCTTTGGTCTGCTGGGGCTGCCTGTCTGTCCTGTCTGTGCCTCCTCACAGCCTCCCAGGCAGCCCCATTCCCTTCACCAGCACAACAGTATGAAAAGCAGAAAAAACATTTGCTCTGTGCAAGCCCTGTTCAGCAAGAACAAAATCATTCCTGTATTATCATCACTGTGTCCAGCACCAATCCAAAACACAGCCCCATTCCAGCCACCCTGAAGAAAGTTAACTCTTTGGTACAGCCAAAACCAGCATAAGGAAAAAATTAATGGATTTCCTAAGATTAATGGATTTCCTTTTTCACACCCATTCCTCCATGCCAGCTAATTTGAATGCAACTTTATGCAGAAGATAATGTCACTGACAGAACTACAAAGAGATTTCCTGCTTTGTTCCAACTGCCATTTGAGTGCCAAGCAGAAATACAGACTTCTTCCCCTGGTCTTTGAAATTCGTAAAGATGTTGTTTATGCAGCTGAAACTCACAGAGACTGTCAGAGTTTCATCAGTGAAGCTATTTAGGAGAACAAAAGAGTGTTTCCACCCAATCTGTGCAGATTCCATATATCCATACTGTACAGCAGATATTCCCACACAGTGCTGTGCACTTCTGCAGCAGCAGAGTCTGTGGGACAGATTCCTGCTGCCACCCCACCATCAACCCTGCTGCAATCAATGGAGGGTGTAACAACTCACCCTCTGGTGAACCATCATTCTATTGGTGCTGATGTTTACTTTTGCTTCAGGATTATCCATTTTGGATCAGCAGACTCTTCTCATGTTCAGTTAACAGACACTCTTTCCCCCTGTTTCTTTTATTTAGAGAATGCAAGTGGCTTTTAAGCAGTACTTAAGAGTACAAACTCACAGCTGGGAGCAGACTTGGCTTTTGCAGGGAGAAGCTGGCAAGTAAGTGGCTAAATGAGATAGGAGGGAAAAAAATAATGGTGAATAGGGGAAATGATTCATGAAGATCTTGTTTTCCAAAGTCCTTACTGAAACAATTCAGCTTGTCTGGATTTTCCCCTTTTCCGCCAATCCACTTGTTGGTTTCAAACTCAGTTCCTTTTACCTTTCTGTCAAGGCAAAGATGTGCAGGATCACAGAATGTCCTGAGTTGGAAGGGACCCACAAGGATCATCCAAGTCCAGCTCCTGATTGGACTCTATGGCAGGTGAGGGAGAGTTCCCAGAAGAACCCAACAGCTCTTGATACCTTGATGCCTCTTGCTGCTTCTGGCTCCCTGGCACCAGTCCGGGGAATGGAGGGGCAGGTCTGGGGGCAGAGAGCAAATGGCAGTGGCAGATCTTGGATGAGCCCACTCTTTCACTCCAGCCCTCTGTTAGCAACAGCAAAAGTTGTGTGAGGACAGGGACAAGAGCACAACCTAATTTTTCCAAACAAGTCTCCTTGGGCTTTTTGTTGAAAGATGAGAAATATTGATAGAAAACTTTTTTTAACAAAACCGAATCTTGTAACCAATTAATTTAAAAAAAATCAGCATTCTGACCTGTTCTCCAAGATGGATTGAGATAATTTGAGATATTTTGAGACACATTAGAAGAAACAAGGGACGTCTGAGTCGATTTTTCTGTTTTCTTGTCCTTCTTCCATGTGTTTTTGTACTAATTCTGGAAATGTACTGAGCATAGATGGGAAAGCAATAGAAGATCTTTTTGTAAAAATCACACTGTGCACTGGGAATGAAGATCAGGAGAAGACCCAAGAGAAGAAGAAAAGAAAGGAAATGCACAGATTAATTTAAATTCAGAATCTGATCTGACACTAATTAAAATCCAAGCTCACAGTTTAAGCGGAAGTTCCTCAATCTTCTTTCAAGTATCTCATCAAAACAGCACAGGATGGAAATGTTGAAAATAAAAAGAAAACTCTCTGCAGGCTTTTAATACTGTGAAATACTTACAACAGCATATCACTGGTGAATGTTTACAAAAAAAAGCTCTTGAAAAAATGTCTGTCAGGGAGAATAATTTAGAAAGCCGGAGTCACAGGCGGTGTCACACAGTCTGAACATTGTAGGGCTGGAAAGTACTGTCCATGGCTAAGTAAGATGCATTTGTACTGAATTTGTTGACAGCTTTGTGGGTGGATGCTCATTAAGATATTTGTGCCTTTGTGGAAGGAATGTCCAAACCTGCAAAGCCTGGTAATGACTAAATTTACTGGAGAAACCAGGTCCTGGTGCAGGGGAAGAGGGGAGAGGGAGGAAGGAACTGAGGACACAAAGGATGCTGTTTGCCAGGGGAGGACCTTCCCTCCAGGGAAAGCATTGGCACCCAGGGAAGAGAGGCAGCCGTGTGGGACATGACTGGGGTGCTGTAGTCACAGATGGTGCTGGCTGGTGTGTGTGAATTTGCCTGAGGATGGTGGGATTATGGCCAGATGAAAAGCTCATGGGTGGACATTCCTAAGTAAATCAGCACAACTTTTGTCAGAAGCCCTTAGTAAGTGCCCAAGAAATGATGATAGACCATTTTTTTCCCATTTTAGCCACACAGGGGGGAAAAAAAAGGACAGAAAATATAACTTTTTATTTCCTATTTAGAAAATAAATTTTGTATGGGATTGACTTTTGGAGTAAGGCATAATCTGTTTGCTGTTTCACGTGCTCAACTTCATGTAACTCTAGATATAAAAACATGCTAAAAACATTATATGTGTCCTTCCATAAAGAGGAGATAATTATCAGCTCATATGTACCCTGATTGATGCAAACTACCAGTAGTTAAAATAGTACTTATTTAAGCAAGGAGATAGATTTTCCAGAGTCTAACCTGTTTTTGAAATAAGCACAACTCAGAGTAGAAATATCTGATAAAACCTGTCTCTTATCCATGCAGCCAGTTATCCCAACCCTCCCAGCGGCACAAGGTCCCTGGCTCTGGGATCAGTGTTGCAGGGTGCCCCTGCACCAGCCACAAAGGTTGCCTAGGCCCCTACACACTCAACAGACATTGTGGTTACATCAAAACTTTAGCAAAATGAACATTTTTCATGTGAAACACATCATATCTGAAGGAAAAACACCAGCAGGGATATCCCAAGAAGTTCCCCTACTCTCTGCTCCTTATGAATGTTACTTACAGACTTCATTTTAGAGAAGCTTAAGGCTCCCTATTTGCTTGGAGAAACCATCTCCATGCAGAGTTGTCCCATGCTTCTAGAAGCAGAGCTGTAGTGTCAGAGATCACCCAGACCTTCTTCATTATCCTGGATTTTCTTGAGTGTTGTATCAATGTTAAAGTATTTGAGGAATAATTTATATAATTGAAGTCCAAGGAAAGACTGATTTTGATGGCTTTTGTTCAAGTTCTGTTCTTTACTCACCTGCCAATTCTGTTGTTACTCTTTTATAAGATTTCTATTAGCATTAAAAATATTTTTGAAAGATTCATAAACCCGTTCTGGCAATTATGTTGCCTTCACAATGTATCAACATGGCTGAGTGAGAACAGAGGAACATTTACTTTCAGGGTGATTGGCTTTCTACTTTGTAAAAGTCTAGTGAACTTTTTTTTTTAATTTTCACTAAAATTGAATGTGATTTGTATTGCTTAAAATATGAATCTGCTCTACAGCTATGAAAAGGATGACTAGTTTTTTGTATATTGAATTTGAACTACTGAGCACGTTTTTGCCTGTACTGGGCACAAAGAGTTTCACCGGCACAGACATTTTATGGGAAGAGAAGGAGTTGTTTTCTGGCATTGAGGCTCCAGATATCTGCAGTCAAGTGCTACAGCAGAAACTGAAAACAGGTGTCTTGCATTGAAAAATGTAACCAAAAATGTGTATTCTATTTTCATCTGTTGATGCCGGTTGGGAGACATTGTTCTTTATCTCTTGTAACTCTAGGGGAGAAGAGGGCAGATGCCTTCTGTTAATGGGACAACTGATAACACCAGATAAGGCAGTGCCTTCTTATCTCTTCCTCCACCCATCCTCCTCTGAGGGACATCACCTGTGAATGGGCCATTGAAGGCCTCTCACATGACTGATAACATCACATCATTCCATTGTGAGATGCTCCACCCAGTGGGAGGAGCCAAAGCCTTTCCACAGGGATAAAACCAGTCATCCCAAACACCCATTTAGCCGATTTTCTACTGAATTCTTGGAGGAAGACCAGACCCATCTCACCAGCACTGGACCCTTTGTTTTACAGGATCATCTCTACTTCACAGAACAGCATCTGTTACTCCAGGAAGACTTATTTGGACTGCTTCCAACACCCTGACAACAGGGTGTCAGGTTGTATCTCTGACTCTGTCAGGGTTTTCTAGGACTTTTGTTTGTTTGCTTGTTTGTGTTTTTTTCTGTACTACTGCATTTGTATTTTTTAATATTCCTAGTAAAGAACTGTTATTCCTATGCACATATTTTTGCCTGAAAGCTCCTACTTGCAAAATTGTAATAATTTTGAGGGAGGGGGTTTTTATTCTCCATTCTAAGGGCAACTCCAGTTTTCCCTGACAGATACCTGTCTTTCCAAACCAAGACAGAATTTGGTGCCCAACGTGCGGAACAGGACATCACTTTGAAGATGTGCAATGACTGACACCACTGCTGTGGCACACAGGCTGGCCTAACCTGTGTAAGCAATGCTCAAGGTGCAGTCTGTACTCTCACTCCATGAGTAGAACTTCTGGAAACACTGCTGCCCTTTGCCTGGAGCTCAGCTGAGCTGCTCCATCATTCCTTCAAAGACACATGTGTCTCTGCCCCCTGTGAAGGCTTCATGGGTTTGCAGATGGTGCTGGAATACCGTCCCTGGCTGAGGGGTTTGTCTTGCATCCTCCCAGCTGTAGGAGAACTATCAGGCTCGGGATTACTCAGCCAGACTCGAGTATTAGAACAAGTGGGAAAGTCCCACGAAGTGTAAGTCACTGGCAGTATGTGAAGTTAGTTGTATGGACAACATGTTCACTGAAGAGAATCCAAAGTTTTTTCTGCATGGATGGTAGGCTGTCACCTCATCACAGAGCAGTCAGGGGAATGACACATGACATTGTGCTGGTTGATGGACAGGAGGCCCATTGTTTAGGGGAAATCCATCATTCCATCCACCCATGTGCAAAACAATACTGCTGGCTGAAAACATGCCAGGTTTAGGGGCTTATACAACTCTTCCATGGAGAGGAACTCTTCCTCCTGGGAAGGAGAGGGCTTAGGTTAAAGGTTTGGTTGTGCCTACTATTGAAATAACTAACTTTCTCACTGAAGTAATTACACAGACCAGGTCATAAACTGTGGAAGATGTCTCTGTAGATGCTGAGTCAAAGATCTTCCAGCATCTGCAGGCTCAGTAAGCAGTGGAGTCATCATTACTGTGCTTCCAGGACAGAACCAAGGCCACTGTCCTGATGAGCTGACAGAACTGTGCTCGTGGCTCATGACATTGCTGCCCCAGGAAACTCAGTCCCCATGGCTGGAGCTGGCTCAGAGAATAGAACAGTCAATCCTGAGCCACCCTGACACACTCCACAGACCCTCTATTGTAGTTACAGCTCTTTTTAATGTTTCTGCCCACTGCTAGGTGCTCCCAAGTGATGTCTGAGGTCAGAGTTCTGGCTATCTTCTGCATCCCACACATGTGCTTGTTTAAGGTAGGGGATGTCATCCTCTGCCTTTGAGGCAGATGCAGTTTTCTGTGTGATGCAGCACCTGGACCAGCAGACCTTTTCATTAGGCATACCAAAAAAAGTCATAATCTAACCATAAATAAGCAAAGGCTAGTTTGTGATTCTAATTTCAGTCCACAACTTCTCCAAGATCCTGGGCTCAAGGCAGCAGAGTCCCAAACTCATTAAGTGTAAAAACACTACGAGTGTCTCAGCTTTTGCCTGTATTTCTATAACAACCTTACCCAGCACTTTGCATCTGAAATCTGCTAACTTCTGGATAGGGTTTCTGAGATAAAGCCTTAGGACATTCTGAGTAAAACCTAATGTAAACTGCAGCATGATGTTCAGAAAAAAAAAAATCTCATTTTAACTAAAGATATTTTCAGGAGACTGTTACTCTCCTAGAAGGTCACTGAAAAGGTGATCTATTCTCACTGATAAAAACTGCATTTAGTTTCACTTTTGCTCCTAGTTGTTAGCTCCTACATCTTTGTTGAATGTTTTGAAACAGAGAAAAATCTTTCCATAGTCATGTTACAGAAACTGCAAATGGGACCTTTTCAGTCTTGTAATTTATGGTTTTTTTTTCTTATTTCTATATTATTTATTAGCATGCTTCCTTAACAGGGGACCCTGAAACTAATACAGCCACAAGGCTTGTTTTCCTTAAACTGTTTTGCAGAAGCATGCATGGAAGCCACAATTTTCCTGGGAGAGCTACAAGGAGATCACTATCCATTCCTTAACATTTTGATTTATCTTCAAAGATACCGTATCATGCCTTTTCAGTTCTGCTTCTTCATTTGAATTTCCTTATACTCAAAAGAGTTATCTATACATAGAGAATGTTTCCTTTCTGTCTTCTCATTTCATTATAAAAAATATTTGGCATTCATTTGAACTGACTGATTTTATATTTAATTATTTTCTTCATGATTTTCTTAAAAACACTCTCACTTGAAGGAAAATATTTACCTTATGCATTTCAGTGACTGTAACGTGTCAAATGAAGGGATAATTATTTGGGGCTCCCTTAGCAGTAGCTCTGTCACATAAAACAACACATCAACAGATGGATTTTCTATTTTTACTGCTGGAAAAACATGATTTTTTAACCAGTCTCAGAGCACCCTAAACTTTCATTCACAGATTAATGACTTTTCTTTCCCACAGAAGAGAAAACAAAAGTAAGTAAAAGCCAAAGCTCTTAAGAAAGCCTGCTCACTAAAGAACCCCATCTGCCCTGCAGAAACTGCTCTCTTCCATCCCCAGCCTGGACTGTCTTTGAGGGCTGCTCTCACTTCAAAATTGTATTTTGTTAGTTCCACCAGGATGATTTTTAAAAAAAAAAAAAAAAAAAAAAAAAGTGTGTTTTTCTTTATTAANAAAAAAAAGGTGTTATGCTTTATTGAAGGAAGCATGGGGGACAAAAAGCAGAGGAATTTTGCAGAATCCAGCATTGCAGAATTCATAGAGAAATAAAGGAAAATGAGCTCTGACTTACAGTTCAAATAATTACTTATGTTTTCTTATGGAAACATCACACTGCAAAGTATAAAAAGTGTACTAAATTCTAGAAAAATCATATAGCATTAAGAGAGAGAATTTTCAGTTTTATGTTCTATTTAGTTCAGTCATTTGTACAACATGACAAATAGGTTCTGTTTCTTACTATTGCTTAATATTCCAGCTTCACCTTTATACACAAAGTTTCTACGTAATTTGAATAAATGCAGACATCACAGCATTTGATTTCCTTTATTACCCAAGCAGGCCATACTAATCTCTGCCCTTGTAGAAATTCCAATATCTTTCTTAATTACGTGTTCCAAATAATTTTTAAGGGCCATAACTGGAAAGAAAAATTCAAAATTTTCATTTGCAAAAGTTGCATGTTTGTTTTTTCTTTCTAGTGTCTTGCTATAATAAGATTTGATCTGGCAAAGTACAGAATATGTTTTATCAGGAAAGGCTTTGCATTTAAAATTGAGTTTACGCTAGATTAGTTTTCTGGACTCAAAATAAGCCCCAAATATTATTGTAATGCTTTTTCTATCTTTCTTCTATACTAAACATGATTATTACAGGAATATATTTTTCATATCAAGAAATTATGATTCTGTTAACTTTCTGCTTTATTCATTCCAAGTCTTAACCTGAAGTTCTCACTTTATGACAGAAAAAAACCCTGATCATATACTCTAGACCAAAAAAAGGCACACTAACTATTCTCTATTTCTTCAAAATGCATTGTACTAGAGGTAGAATTACTGTGTGTGACAGAATACAATTGAGTAGGAGACAGAGTGGTTGGACAGATAAGTAACAGCTTCAGAATAATTCTGTGTATTTGTATCAACTTTTATTCCTTTAATATCCATGACAGGTATTTCTCTTCTTTCTCTGGGGATGGTAGTCTAGAACTATGAGGTTATTTTTCTTTCTTGAAAGTTTGCATAGTTATTTGATTAATTTGCCTTCCTGGACCACTGGTGCCAGCACAGTGCTGTGGTGGTGGCCCCAGGCAGGGCTTGCATGAACTCTGCTCAGCTTCCTTGTCCAGTGCTCACCCATTGGGAGACTTCAGTGACTGGGACTGTTTTGGGCACTTTTGATGTTTTCCTGCAGGTCTGTCCATGACAGGAGCTGGGACAGATAGGTCTGTGAACAGTGAACTGGGTGAATTTGCTGGGCTATGATGCACTGTCTGTGCACAGCAGATGTGATCAGTGCATCAAAATCTCCATCTAATTGGATCTGGTTTTCCAGAACATCAGTTTTTCCATTGATCTTGGTAGTCTTCATTGTCGTAACATTTTAACATCACCTTTCAAAGATTGTTAGCAATGAAATTTCCTGACAAATAATCTTAGCAGAGACCATTAATTCTGCCAATGCTGGGGAAGGCAGCAGAATCCTCCTCTGATTACATTTTCTTGATGAAAATACAGAGATCATCATTTTGAGGAAGATGTGAATTGACTCACTGTGGGTTTTTGTGACAAAACTGTACAGGCTATCATTTGAGGAATGCTGTTAGTTGATTTTTTTTTTCAGTGTTACTCAGAATCTCAAGAGTCACTTCAAGCATACAGAAGAACAGGTTTGTTGGTTTGTTTTGAAATCTTCATGTAAGATATCTCTGAGAAGCTCTGATAGCCCCACCCAGCCTTCTGTTCCTTCTAGAAGCTGGATCCTGCATGTGACACAGCAGGTAGGAATGATGCAGGCAGGGTGAGGAAGCTCCCTCAGCTACCCCCAGGTGCCATCAGTGCCATCAGGGAAAGGCAAAGCTGCTGTGGTGACTCCTCTGAGTGGCACCCAAAGCACATCTAGAGCAAGAACTCACTGGAGTACGTGGTCTTCAGGCATTTATCTCCCCAGTCCTGAGCAGCTGTTTCAGAGGGCTCAATCCTTTGTAGAACCAAGTCCTAGAGAATGAAGACATCATAGAAGAAAAAGGTTACAATTTTAAGAAGCCTTTTTACGTATCCTCCATGCTGAGCCTAGCCAGGGTGCAGAGATCCACACTTATTATCTCTTGGTTTCATTCTTGTTTCTGATACCCAGGATGCCTGCTATCACCATCAAGGAAACAAAAATTAATTAATAAAATTTCTCTGGAACACAGAAATTTTAAGCAGTGACAGACATCTAAATCAACTGCTGAGAACTTTGAATTTCCCACTAGATGTCAAAGAGAGGAAGCACTGAGAAAAAAAATCATAGATGTTCAAGTCCATTGCAAGACGCAATAGAGAAAATTCCTGTTCTGCTTCAAACTTCATATTATAATAGCCACAAAAAAATACTGCTCTTTTGAACAGGATTTGCTGCATGTTCATAGAAAAGTGTTGATGTAAATAGTATCCCCAATAAGATGCCTGAAATAATTTGTCACTTTGGAAAATTCAGAATTAAGTATTTATGCCTTCAAAGAAGGCTAAATTGAATTCATACCTTTAAAACTCTTTTGCCCTGTTTTCTTCAAAATGTGAATTTATTCAGTTTTTAACAGTGAATTGGGACCATATGCTAGCTATAACATACCTCATATCGAAGAGGTCTGATAGTAATTCAGGAAATCATAGCAGCATTAATTTTATAATAAACACAGTACATTGTATGGCTTAGCAAACAGGCAACAGACCTTTAGGAGCACAATAATTGCTGGGATTCTAATTATTAATTAATTTTAAATGAATAGAAGAATCCTTTATGAATATATCTTTTTTTTCAGTCACTTCCTGTTTTGTCAGCACTTTTAGTCTACAAAATGTAATTGTTTTGACAGCACCATTAAACAACCTTGGGAAATTAATTCCAGCACTCAAACTAAATAATACACTTGTCCAAAGTTAAGCTGTAGCCTTCCAGTAGGCTTAATTCATGTATGATTTCATTAAATCATAGATGCATCCATCAGTTGATACTTTAGGTATCTGATGTTGTATAGATTTTTAACCTTAGAAATATTTACTGAAACATCTAATAATTTTGCACTTGTGTGTGTGCACATGCACATGAAAAGACATAAATCACATGCTTCAAGTCTCTGTTTCATAGAACTGAGCAGAATGCCTCCCAAGTAACAAGCAGTAGGACCAGAAGAAATGGCCCTAAGTTGTGTCATCCCTGGTTTAGATTGGATATTAGGGAAAATGTCTTCAGTGAAAGGGTTGTCAAGCACTGGAACAGGCTGCTCAGGAGAGTTGAGTCATCATCCATGGAAGCATTTAAAAGATGAGTAGATGTGACATTTAGGGACATGGTTTAATGGTTAACAATTGGATTTAATGATCTCAGAGGTCTTTTCCAAGCCAAGCTATTCAGTGATCCTATGATATATCCTGCATTAAGTAATGGTGGCATACCTTGTTATAGCAGTGCTTGTTCTCTCAAAATGTGTGGGAAAAATGTGAAACCCCAAAGAATTTGAACAAAGGATGCTGCAAATCATCCAGGTATATGTGTGATCAGGGCAGACTGACTTGCAGAGAGGACTCTGGTGATATGTGCCCAGGTGTTGAGCATAAGGATAAATTAATAACATCACTGCAATTTTAAGGTTGGTCAAACTTTAGTGCATTAAGGTGCTTACTGATAAAGTTTTAAAATTTTAAGTTAAATCACTTTTTTTCTTACATGATAACTATTTATGGATATGTCCGGTTCCTTTCCCTCCAAAGAACTGGCATTTTTGTAAGTTTGAAGATCTGCCTTCTAGAACTGTTGATACAAAAGTTCTTAAAGTAGTTTAATCTCTTCATCTGCAGCAAGTCAGATATGTCTTTCAGAAGAAGTCAATGGCCCTAATTCACATCCACTGAGAAATGTGATGGGCAGGAGATCCACAGACTCTGTGCAGAGCCAGGAGCAATGCAGAAATGTAAAACTCATGTTTTATATTCTTCCTCAGCCTCAAATTCCACCTTTACACCTCCCCGTGGCCTCCAGCAGTTGTTTTTACACCAGTCTTAGAGGGACCCTGGATGAGGAATTTAGGAGATCTGAACTGAAATATACCTGTCATGGTTACAGGGGAGCAAAAGTGAAACAGTCATTCCAGCCAACAACCAGGAAGAATTACACAGAGAAAAACATTCTGTAGGTACCCATTGGTTATGGAGACAAGTTTCTGTGCACTGTCAGAACTATCCCAAATATTTGAAAGAAGGGATTATGCAGTGCTCTCTGCCTATTGGCTCAAACATCTACTTCAAATGCACAGCAGAAGAATGTGTAACACTGAAAACAGAAACATCAGGATTACCTCTGAATTTTAATAAACTACAGGTGCACACAAAAATTTGTTGTTGAGCAAAGCTATCCACAGGTCATCTCAGCCAGAGAGGATCAACCTCTCTGTCTCCTGGGCATGAAAGTGAGATGTCTTGTTTTGCTTTGGGTTCTGTAATGTGTCACTTCTAGATTCCTGTATCTTTTGCCTATCTTATATAGGAAGAATGCTTCACATTCAGCCTAATCACAAAATAGCCACTTGTCATTCTATAATTTGAAAAGCTGATGTCATTGATTTTGCTGATGTCATGTCTCCATCACAGACCCAGGCATGTGGCAAGTGTGTTCATACTGAAAACTTGTTCTGCAGGAAAAAACCTTCATTCAAATCACATGTGATTTTACAGAGATAATCCTAAATGATAACTCCTGACCAAAACATCCTGCAATCTCCTGATCTCTTGTTAATTCAATTTAGCTCTGGCCATTCTTGTTCATATGTGCCGTATTTGGAAATAGACTGATTAACAGTCTATCTAATTTCACCTGATGGATTGCTGCTTTGTGGAAAGCAGTTTTCTGTCAAAAGGCAATAAATTATATTCTTGATGCTCTATAATAATTAAAAGTTTAAAGGAGCTGATAACAGGGATTGCAGAAATTAAATCACAGTCATAAACAAATGAGAAATTAAACCAAATAATTTCTGCACCAGCTGTGCTATAATTACAAGTTTATCTACAAAAACAAATTTGCTTGTCTTTGGGCAAAAGCAGACTGGGGTTTTAAAAATTTTTTTTGCTTAGCACAGCAAATCTGTGTCAGAGATGTGTCTTTTTGAGAAATAATGGAGACTCTCAAGCATAAATCTGGGGATTTCCTGAAGACTGCCTTCCCTCTTCTCCCCCTTAGACCTTGCACAATCTGTCACAAGTTCTGTGTCATCTGACTCAGGAAAATCTCAGAAAGCACAGAGCAGCTCCCTGCCCTCTCTATCACCTACCACGTGCAGGTGGTGCAGGGCAGAGGCAGACACACTCTCCTTTGCTTCATGGCCTGGACAGCAGTGATGGTGCAGAGTTACACGGCAGAGCTGACATTACACCCCTGCTTCACATGCCCAGACTGGCAGGGTCTGCTTTAAAGCTACACCTACAGGTAAAAACATGGCTAAATGCTTGATATTGAAAAGGGAAGAAGGTGGAAAGATCCCACTAAAGCCTTTGAATGAGGATGAAGAGCTGAGCTATGACATCCTGAACTACCCCAGAAAGGCATGGGGAGCAGTGGTGCAGGCCAGCTCAGGCATGGTGAATGTGGCAGCTCAAGCTGCATTTTCACTCCTGCTTTGCACTGCCCCAGGATGAACAAATTTCAGTCTCTTCAGTGGGGAGCACAGATCTGGGATTCCTTAGGTGCCCTGGGGGCGGTGAGCTCTCTCTCAGTGCTGAATTTCTGACTGGGCACTGCTTGCTGCACAGGGAGGAGTTCCCCAGCCCCTTGGCCATGGCTGAAATTCAGCCACCTCTGCACCAGGGTAGGCTGGGTCAGCAGGGGCTCCATCAGCCCACTCAGACCTGCTCACAGGAGCCAAGCCCAGGCACAGAAATACACTTTCTATACTGAGAAATAAACACAAACTCAAGAACTCATCATGGTCAAAGGCAAGTTCAGGAGCCTCAAGCCTCTTTAAAAAGTTCACAGAATCATAGGATGGTTCAGGCTGGAAGGAGCCACAGGGAGTCATCTGGTCCAACCTCCCTGCTCAAGACAGGATCATCCTAGAACATATGGCACAGGATTGTGACTATGTGGTAGTAAGTTCACTAACAGCAGTCTTTTTTTTTTTAATGTGTGTCATGCTTCATTGAAACACTGTCTTTTAAGCAGAATATGTACAGCACCATTAAATATTTTGTAATCAATGAAAAAATTATGAAACTTGAATTTTAATTTTCTCTTTCAGGGCAAGAAATGGGAAAATGCAATTCTTTGTTCAAGTCCTAAGCAGAAGTTTTTAACCTGGTTCCTCAGATGGGAGAGTCTGTTCCACAACTATGTTTTCCTAATGTTACAAGAGATCTGTACTGCTGGTTTTCAGTTCACACCCCATCTTTAATCTTCTGAAATAATATAAAGATATTCAAAGACAGAAAATAACATGAGGAGTACCCCTCAAGAGTGGCAACACTTTAGACAAGCTTCTGTCTTTACCAATAAAAGTAACTGGTTAAGTCTGTTTACTGTTCTCATCTAACTTGCAGCATAAGTAGCTGACTGCTGACATTATCACAAGAAAACCCAGTAAAACCTCCAGGAAACTCCACTAGAGCAATCTCAAAGGACCAGAAAAGAAATGACTTCTATAATGTGAGGTGCATTGGCCCCAGCCAATGGTTAAGCTTAAGCTGATCACTCCCTACTTTAGTGGGATAAGGGAAAATCAGAAAAGTAAGGAAAGAAAAACTCATAGCTCAAAATGAGGACAACTTAAAGTGAGGGAAAGAGAAAAAAAAAACCAGTCAAGTGATGCAAAAGCAATAATTCATTCCCTCCCTCAAGCAGACAGCTCCCTGGTCTCTGAGCAATAACTTCCTTGGAAAGACAAAACCCCAGGTTTGCTGCTGCCCATGATGTTACAGGGTATCCAATATTCCTTTACATGGTTTGGAATATCATTTTGGCCATCTGAGATCCACTGTTGTGGCTGTGTATTTTCCTAATTGCCTGCCCACCCTCAGCCCACCTACCAGGGGGGCAGAGTCAGAAAGCCTCTTTGCAATAGCCAGGACGCTGGTGTGACACCAACACTCCTCTGGGCACAGACCTGATCCACAGCACCTTAGGGGCTGCTGTGGAGAAGGTCAATCCATCCCAGACCTAGCACAAACTGCTGTCCAGTTACCTGTCTGGTTTCTCTCTCTAGTTTGCTCTGTGCACATACTGGCTCAGTCTCAGCACCGTAGGAAGTCCTGCAGTGACTCCTTCCACTCCCATTCAATACACCTGAAACAGGCCTGGAGTAACCTGAGAAGCACCACATAAAATCCTCTCTTTCCTAGCTGGGTTGGGCATGCTGGGCAGGCTGTGTCAACCACCATGGGAACAAGGAGATTTTGGTTATATCTGGTAGAAAAGTTGGGGGAGAGAAAGATTTCAGTTAATAAAGAAGGGGTTATGTCTGTAGTATGGTGAGGCTGAGGGTAGGTGTTATAATTGTGAGGGCACACCTTGGTGTAGAGGTCTTTCTAAATTCTGAGCCTTTAGGCAGAACACTCAGCCCTGTCTGTTCCTCATTTCCCAATCTAAACATTTCTTTCTAGAACTAAAGAAACTAGCCAGTCTTGAATCAGACCTTGTTTACCTATAAATGCCCAGCCCCTACTTCAAGCAGGCTCAGACATGGGCTGTCAGGAGGAGAACAGGACTCTAGGAAGGACAGCTCCCCTTTTGGCTAGACATAAACCAATGCTGTGTTTGTGTGGCTTTAGCTGTGCCCATGCTGCTGTGGCTGACAGACTTGTCTCTGCACCTCCCATGAACACTGTCCCTGGGTACATCAGAGGTCTCTGTGCCCAGTGTGGATCTCAGCTGAAACATCTTTTTCTGTAGCATTTGCACTTACCTCCGTCCTCTCTGGAAACTCCAGCTTGAACAATGCTTCTGGCCGTCTGGGGATTACAGTTCTCACTTTGAACATCTAAATCCATGAAAGAAGGCAGCCCAGCCTGGAGAGGGAGAGACTGGAACAAACATCTTTTGTCTAATGATAAAACTAAAGATGAGAAAGAGTCAGAGTATCTTGACAGATGCAATTGCTCACAAAATGGATTTTTCTTCCTATTTGTTTTTCTGTCTCCAATTCTTAGCACAGGCTATTGTTATTCAATGGTAAGGCCAGACTGACTCATTAAATGGAGCCACTGCTCAATTTGAATTCTCTGGACTATAAGAAATCACTTCTGTCCATGCAAGATCATTGATGATTTTCTCCACCTCTGTGCAGCAGAAGGCAAACCCAATCACAAGCAAAATTCCAAGCCAGCATACTCCATATCCTGTAATGTTTGTGCCCCTGCAAAGTCTAGGTGTACTGGATAATTGATCAGACAGATGACAATTGGTAAATGGCTTGAAAACTGAGAGCTCACAGGTTGTTATTGGATCATCACCCTCCATTCATGCTGCAATGCTTTTGTCTAGAAGATGCACACACAGATAAAAGCAGTTTGGTGTTTAATTTTCTGGGTAATAAATCCTGTGAGTCTGTCTGGGCTGTTCTGCAGTCTCGTGGTCACCCTGCCCTAAAGTACCAACAGCAGTGGCATGTGGGGTTCAGCTGGGGCCTGTTCTGTGGGTCTCTCATATTTGATATGAGAATGTGTCTACATAAGGAGGATATCAGGTGAACCTCCCCCTGAAACAGGGTGACTCTGCCAATGAGCAGAAATCAGGGAACAGGATTGCTCTCATTCCCTCCCAGAGGAACCAACAACAACTCTGAGCCAGGGGAATGCAAAGGATTTGTGTTTTTAACTGCTCCCTCCAACTCAGATACAACACTACTGAAGCAAGGTCAAAAGATTTCATCCAAATGAAATCAGTCTGGCTGATAAAGATCAGCACAGATTATCTTGAGTTCAATTAATCTATTCTGGAGCACAGTTTCTTTGTCATGGGGATATCCTGCTCTCTTTGAAATTGGGGAAAAACTGAAAGTTAGCAAAAGAAGATAATACAAAGCTGCTCTGCAGCATATACCTTTGTGTTTCAGAAACATTTATGTGGAGAAGAACAGATTTTTCTGTTCTTCCACATCCGTCCTTCAAAACCAGAAGTTTTATTACTGTTTCTTCCATTCCCAAGAAGGCAGCACAGGCTAGTGTACATTCTTTGTGAAGGGATATGGTCATAGATAAACAATATAAATAAACAATAGGTAAATAATAGATAAAGCACAGAGTGAGCTACCAAAGATCACTGAGCACACATTTCTACTTTTTTTTTCACTTAACAGCCACATAGTTTCTATTAGGTGGCCCAAAAGTCAGTGCTACCATCCTTATTGCACTTGAGGTGATATACAGAGGCTGGATGGTCTTGATCCATGTCAGTCCAAATGAAGAGATTTGCTTTAGTTTCTTCCTTGAGACACTAAGGAGTTACTGTGTCCTTGCCAAAGCATGATGGAACTGGGTTCTTCCCTCTTAGACACTGACTAGTAACTGTGTTCACATGACCAATCCTATCAAACTCAGAAGGACTATTCCCATGAGCAATTACCTATCATACCAGCACCATTGTTGAAACATAACTGAATACTCTTTTTTCAAACCTTTCCCACTTTCTGAATGTAAAAAAAGTCAAATTATTTAGTACAAATTATTTATTACAATCTTCACAAGTTGTTAGTGCTTTCAGAAAACTTGTTTCATATAATTTTGTAAGAATGATGAAAATAATTTAACATAAAGCGTTAATATCTCCTATGTCATTCCAGTCTTAAAGCAATATTCCTTTTATTGTATGGATTACATGTGCAAGAAATAGGTTGCTTTGCATATAATACTTGACACCACTTAGATTTCCCATGGGGAATTTTACTGCATGCATTAGCAATTGTGTATTGAAGGCACTGAAAGCAAACAATTTCTGTAATTTTTAGTGAAGTTTCATATATTTTTGAGTGGTTTGTTGCATGAGTGGTTTGTTTTATTCCAGAGTAAGTACTGACTTTCACCACCAGCAACCCCTGCTCTGGCTTCTGCCTCAATGAGCCAGTAGGAAGC
Source organism: Cisticola juncidis (assembly GCA_013400215.1). Classification (NCBI taxonomy): domain Eukaryota; kingdom Metazoa; phylum Chordata; class Aves; order Passeriformes; family Cisticolidae; genus Cisticola; species Cisticola juncidis. The sequence goes on along the minus strand of VXBR01006348.1, from coordinate 519,658 downwards.
AACGTGGATGATGATGAAACCAAGGCTTTCTCTGCATTCATAGTGATCAGATCCCCACATATCCTTTTTTTGTTGTTCAAACAGGCAGGGCTGTCTCTTGATGGGTTTAATCTGCAAATAAGTAAGAATAGAGTATGAAACAGGTTGTCAAATTGGCCTGGGACATCACCTATTGCAATGGCTGAGAATGGGTGGCATTAGATGCCTTGGGCAGAGCTGCCCACTGTGCTCTCCCCTGCAGAGCCAAGCCTCCCTGGAGCCACAGCTCTGCAGTGGGATGGGACAGGAGGCTGCACGTGGGGAGAGCAGACAGCTTGTGCACAGGCCTGTCCCGTGGAAAAGAGGGATACAGTGCCTGGACATGCTCACTTCTTAGAAGAACAAACCAAAATCTGTCCAAAGGTAAAGGATCCTCATATGTGAGTTTTGTCCTCTGTTTCCCACTCCCCTTCTGAGGCCCATCACTGCCTGAATCTATAACATTGTGAAGGTTAATGGAGGTTGTCTCCTGTAATGTACCCACAGTGTCTCCTAAAATTGTAAAAAACTAGGAAGAACCGCAAGTGTAATCCCTTGTTACTACATCTTCTGCTGCTGAGGTATGACAGGAAGGAGCCATTTTAATTTGTCTGAAGTATTAGTCCTTTCTTTGGCTGTCCATAAATCGCACCGCTTCTGTTCCCTGACATGTCTTGCATATAGTGGAATTACTTTCAACTGCTTTAGATAAGTTTTTCTAAATCTGATTACTGCAGAACAAAGACCATCAGAAAAAGCAGCTAAGGGTCATCTTCTAACCCCCAATCTGTCTCTGACATTGGCAAGATGCTTTACCCTTGTTACAGTCAGTCATTGCTCTTACTTTCACTTAGCATAAAAGGCAGTTCTTAAAAGCATTCATTTTTATTCCTCAAAATTAAAATGTGGAACCTGCCATGCTTCTTACAGCGGAGATAACATTAAAGTATAAAAATTGCCCCATGATCTTTGGATCATTTTCTCTTGAATCCTTTTATCTTGGTTGCTGTTTCTCATAAAAGGTTTGCAGTGCTTGGAAAAGGAAACAGAAAGAGCTAATTGTATGCCAAGAAAGCTTCATAATTACTTATTTCAGCCAATAAAATAATTGATCCAATTTGGCAAGAGTTTCACACTCTAAATTTTCACCCGAAGTGGGTGATTAAGTGCTGTGCTTTCCCCTAGACACACTGACTTCCAGCTATAGCCAAGAAAATGGGCTGCCTTAGCTAGTTAGTACCTATAGGAAAAATCTCTTTCTGCTCCAAAGTGCTGTATGTGTTTGCACTGATGGCTGCCATGAGAACTAGAAGTCAAGGACACTGGAGAAATGATCCCAGCTGTGCCACTAGCTGAGAGGTGCTCAGCCCTCCGTGGGATTTGCAGAACATGGAAGGGGTTTAGAGGCTCCAGCTGCACTGGGAAGTCTGCACAGGTGTCTGTGTTGGTTGCTGCTTTCTCCTGGAGCAGGAGAAAGGAGATCAATGAGATTGTAAAGATGCTCAGCCCGTGCCTCCTCCATGGGAGGGAACCCTCTCCTTCCTAGGACCTGCTGCACCTGGGACTGGGAATACGAGCAGCCCTTGGCCAGCCACACCCAGACAAGAGGGACGGTGGGAGCAAGTTGGAGGTTTCCAGAAACAATCTCTTGTAAAATGAGACCAGAAGCAAGCTTTTCCCATGCAATCCCAGCCCAGCCTGCAGCACTGGGGCTAGGGTTTTACCTGGAACAGAGCCTAAACTCTCCACCTGGAGATGCACAGGGCCAGTCAGAGGTGCTGGAGCTGCCATGCTGATCTGCTGCAGACCAAGCAGAGCTCTGGCAATGCTGTACGAGACTTTCCAACAGCTTCTGCTCTGAAAACCCCCCCCTCTGTTTGACTGACTGTGCAAAAATCAAACTAAAAAAGGTACATCTCTCCTGTAGCAGCTTGATTTAGCTCTGAACAGCTCTGCAGAGTATTAAGGTAATTTAAGTCTGGCTTTACAATATTTTCAAAATACCTCTGTGCATAGTTTCAAAGGACTTACAAAAGTCAAGTGTCATGACTCACAAAAACTCAAATGAGGATTCTCAGGCTGGTGGAAATACAGTTTCCTAATTTCCCATTAAGAAAATGTTACTTCTGGTGAAGTAGCAAAGAGTGAATGGCTGCTATGGCTTAGTCTCCACTAGCTCTGCTTGTACTGTTTCAAAGGGACAAGTAATATTCCTTTTCCTCTAGGTTCACCAGTGTTTGTGTTGCAAAATAACTTTATTAGCTCTGGTAAATTATTTCTTCTCAATAATGAAGCTAGAGACAGGGAAAGAGAAAAGTTGAGAAAAACAGGAAGAGAAGCAGTGATACTGTGTGCTGAGAGAGAAGAGACTCACATCTCTGCTGAGGGCACTGGAAACCACTGGGACACCATCAATGAATCCTGTGCATAAAGCAGGTTTGGAGTCTACCTTGTTTCTTCTTCTGCCTCCAAATAATAACAGGCCAGAAGCTGGTAAAAATCTAGCACAGATGTCCTTGGCAATCTAATGACAAAGGAATACCTGACAGGCCCAACACAAGGGCTTGTATTTTTTGTAATGTAGCATAGCTAATACAGACAAGGAATAATACCACTTGGGTTCACCCTGCTCAATTTTGAAAATCCTCTCTTCCTCCTTCCCTCCCTCCCTCCCTCCCTAGCAGTCGATATCTGAAGTGCACACTCAGTTCAGAGATAAAGCAGAGCCACACCTGTCCCACAGTCAGCTAAACCTCTGCCTTTGCTCCTGACTGCTTCTGGGACATGGGGGACAGAAATCTTCCTCTCCAACCAAACTGAACCATAAGTATCAGGGCTTGGAAGCAGGATGGGGGTTCCTTAAAGCAAGGTGAAATATTGTCTTCCCATTATGGCTGCAGCAGTTCAATCTGGGTATGAAGGTAATGAAAGTGCTTCATACATTTGATCAGATACTGATTGATGGCTGTAATATACTGTCAACAATTTCTACAAGGGAATAAGAGCTGACTGAAATAAATCAGACTCCAGCAGACACAGGAGGAGTAAAAATTGTGTCAATATATGAGATGTTTGATTCTGGTGTTGTGCCAGAATTGTCCATCATCCATTTTCAGTACTGCTAAATATTTTGTTTCTCAAATCCAGTACCATGCATTTGCAAGAGGTAGTAATGTCTCATTTTTCCTTCCATGGTATAATTGTACTTACTTAAAAGCCCTGAAGATGGCCTTGTTTTCCATGCTCACTAGAAAACACAAGAGATGAAACACAAACTCTTTTCTTTTAGCAGTAAATTTTCAGTGTGTTTCAATTGCATTCAAGTAATGTAAGTTCAGTTCTTGGTTCTACCATATCTTTTAGGGGTAAATCCTTTTTCATTTATGCTTTCTGTTGCCTACCAACCAATTTGTGTTACTAAGTCACCCTTTTGTTTCATCACCCGTCTACATGATGAACTTTTGACATGAAGCTGCACGTGTGGACACCTCTAACACACTGCAGTTCAGTTCTTTTGCTCTGAAGGACTACTGCAACATAGATTGCTATAAACAGCAATATCCTGAGGGTTTGGAATGCAAATTTAGTGAGAAATGAAGCAAACAGTAACACCAATCTAGCTCTGCACTTGTCTCATGGAACAAATAAGTTCATAAAAAGTTTAGATTTTTCAGATACATAATGAAATGACTGAAATTAAATTTATTAAAATAACTATAAGGGCCTAATCACAGTATCATAGAGCAGTTGGCTTAGAAGGAACCTCTAAAGGTCATCTGGTTCAAGCCTCCTGCCATGAGAAATAACCACTCATTTTTGAGTTCAATAAAGAGTAGGTAGCTAGTTCAAAACAGTTAGTTTTCAATAATGCTTTTAAGGAGATAGACTTTTATAATTAAGCACAAGTAATTTTATTTCATAAATAAGTTCTTTCAGTTCTATGAGCTTATAATTATTTTCTAAATGCATCAATTGATATTTAACTGTTAAACTTAAGCTTTACTTTGTAACATTTGGATATGTTCATCTTGTATTTAAGCTAAGGCAGCTGAAGCTTGGAGCAGGAAAAGGTCCTCCCTCTGACCTTGGTGAATCAAACTAGTGGAAGTGGAAGAACTAATCAGCCAATTTAGTCTTAACTTCAGTCAAAAACCTTTTAACAAACACAAATTCATGCATTTGAGAATATCTCAACTGTCTATGAGTTATGATACAGTGATATCATGAAAACCTAAATTCTTGCATTACTCACAGAGTTGTTTTGGTTTCATTATTATTCTGCAGCTAAAGAGTTAACAGAAAAATAACATCTACTTGTCAAAAACACATTCAGCTGATTTCTCCGATATAAAAATGTAAGGAATGTAAAATACAGGGGTGTGAATCTTGTATCCAATTATTTATGAGATAAAGTAGTCCCCAGGAAGCACAGAAACAGCCCTTAATGTCAGCAATTTCACTTGCCATGACTATTTCTATCTGAAAAGGATCCCTAAGTTCTCTGCATCTCTAGGTAATTGAAGTGCCATCAGAACTGCCTTATCCCAGGAAGAATCACAAAATCATAGATAATGCTGAGTTAGAAGGAACTCATCAGGATCCTCAAGGCCAACTCCTGGCCCTGCACAGGACACCCCAAGAGTCACACATGTGTCTGACAGTGTTGTCCAAACACTTCTTGAACTGTCAGGTCTGGTGCTGTGACAATTCCCTGGGGAGCCTGCTCCAGTGCTCGACCACCCTCGGGGTGAAAAAACCTTTTCCTACCCCATTTGCAGCTGGGCTCTGTGATTAATCCAGCAATGACTTGGTTCTGGGCTTCTGCTCAGCCCCTCTCCTGCCTTCTTCCCCTGTGAGTCCCCACCTGATCACATCAGAAGTGAGAACAATTTCCCCTACAATTTTGAGGGAACTAAGATGTCAGAAATCATTGTCCCAAACTGAAGAGATATACAAATATCAGCTTCAAAAATCCATTATCATTTTCTTGGCTGAGTAATTTTCATATATTGTAGTATTAGACATCATTGTCCAGCTTTGTTAGCTGGATCAGATAATTGTAAAAAGGCTACAGGAAATTTCTCTATGCAAAGGTATGTGAACAAGAAATGTCATTGAGAGCAAATAATTGGAAACTATCACTTACAGACTTCATACCTGAAGTAATGAAAAAGCTTTGTAATGCAGGATGAGATGAATTAATTCCTCTCAGTATTATTCTGACCATATCAAGTATCTTTCAAATGCAAATGAAATCCAGATCTGACATATTCAGAATATTAAATAAACTGTAAAGAAAATCTATGTGCTACTTCAATGCTCAATGTGACAAATGTCCTTTGAGCCATGTATCTTGCAGCATTCACTTAGCTGGTTTTGAAAGTTTCCCCAAGATCTGAGCTTCTTTCTTTTGTTTCCAGGGAAGTTCTCAACAAGGAAGACCTCCTTGTAATCCTCTTGTTCTGACAGTGCACTACCTGTAGCTACTGTAAGTTTTACAACCTCAGTCTGAATGTAGATTGCATGGAAAATGGACATGCAAAAATGGTACCAAAGTGCTTATACGAATACCTTAATTAATGGGATACTCCTCTTGAAGATGATTTGCTGTTCTATCCAAATCTATTCAGGTATTTCTCAGCAAAAATCCATCAGCACAAATGTCTATGTCTGTGACCTTGCAGGTTTTTAGCACTCTAAATGTCACCTGTGTGTCTTTAGCTTTGTGCAGGGTTGGATGGTCACTCAGCTGGACACGAAAGAACCACGCAGACTCACAGATGTGCCAGCAGGAAAGAAGGGCAGAGCTTTACTTTCTTTCATATTTATACATTTTTGGCACCAGTTGTGGATTGGAGGTTAGGATTATGACCCCTCCAACCACACTGGTCATACAGACAGTCAATCAGTTCTTCTCCTCCTCCAGAAAGGAATGCTAACAAAAAACAACCACTGGGCAAACAGAGCTATATTTACATTAAGAGACTATTAGAAGCATGAGAATCTTGACTCCAAGAAAGTAAACAATCAGAAAGCTAAGAAAATTTCAAAAGAACAGAGTGACAGGATGGCTTTGGGGTGGGATTGGTGTTCTGTGGAAAGCAGCAAGCCCTGGGTCAGTGCAAGACAGAGCCACGTCCTTGCAGATCAGCAGGCTGCATTAGCTGCACAGGTCAGCTACAAAGCTCTGGTGCAGCAGCAACACTACAGGGTGTTTGGGATACTGGCTGGGGTTTCTGATGGGTTTTGTTGTTGTTTCTTTAAATGATTTTTAGAAATAATACGTCTTTGTATTATTTTAGGAATAGTTGCATTATCCCCATTTCCCCCCGACATCTCCCTGTGGGCAAAAAACCTGTCTGGTTTGTTACCATAAATACAAGATAGAGTCAGGTTTGCACCATGTCCTAATTGCACCATAATCTAATTCCCAGTGGCTCTGCAAATTGGTAGAAGCATAAGGCCATGGTAAAGAATGATCTTCAAATGAACAAAAGAGTAAATAGAAAACTTTTGTTTTGCGACAAAAAACTGAGTTTTAACTGTGAGTGGATTATATGAACTATTAATTTTCATCCATATGAGACACCAATGAAAGACATCTCTGTTGGTAGATGAGTCTCCCAAATATCAATATTTGTTTGGCTGCCAGAGAAAAGCAAATAATAGCAGCCAAAGGGGATGCATTTCTTGAATTACAGCACTTTTCATTAGCTAAGCCCCAAGAGGATTCCTCTGGATGTGGAGAAATGCTAACTGTGATCACATGAGAGCAGGAAATCAGAGAGAATAAACCTTTATGAACCAAAAAGAATGTCAACACTGAGCAGTCAGATCCCATGCCTCTGCTCCTTTTCAGATCCAGAGGGCTGTTTCCAAATCAGAGAGGAAATAATGTATGGTGCTACTAAAACCTTTCCCTTGAAGCATAATTAATTCATCTCTGCAATGTATTATTTATAAAAACTCAACACCATTTTGGTCATCTACTGTCTGTGACTGCCTTGTTCATTTTCCTTTCAGTAGAGTTGTATGTGATTCATTGCAGGCTCCCTGTTGTGTGCTGGGGAGGAAAATGGTGACTCCTGTGAAAGTATCTATAGATGGCACAGGCTCTGTGGTCTTTGCACTGTATGCTATGGGCAAAGCTATGGGAAAGCTTTTCAGAGTGGAATTGAACAGGATGCTGGATATGTTGAACCTGAGATAATGCTAAAATGTTAGGAGGTCTCTAATTGTTGATAATTCAGTTATTGGCAGTATTCCCTCATCCCCAAGTATTATTTATTAGATGTGAGGTTTGAGGAGAAATCCTGAAAGAGGATTCCTGTTTTCCTGAAAGAGGAAAACACAGTCTTTCTGAGTACTACAGAGGGATCTTTGAGTCACAGGGAAGGGGTGATATGAGGCAATGATCTGGACAGAGAAGCAAACAGACAATTGTCATTGCTCAGGGTGAAGGAGAAGAAACGCAGATGGGAAAGAATATTGAGGTGGACTTAAAGACACGACTTTGAGAAGTCCAGAGGAAGGGCAATGAAGGTAGTGAAAGGTCTGGAGCACCTTATGTGGAATGACTGAGGGAGCTGGGGATTTTTAGCTGGGAGAAAGGAAGGCTTAAGGGATACCTTATCACTCTCAACAGCTCCCTGACATGAGGCTGGAGCCAGGTGGGGTTCAGTCCCTTCCCCCAGGTAACTTTCAGCAGGATGAGAGAACACAGTCTCAAGCTGCACTAGGAGAGGTTTAGGTTGGACAAGGACAGGAATTTATCTCCCTCCACAGAGAGGGAGATCAGGCACTGGGATAGGGACTCTGCCCAGGGTGGGGGTAGGGTCACCACCCCTAGAGGTGTTTAAGGAAAGCCTGCATGTGGCACTCAGTGCCATGGTCTGGTTAAGAAGGGAATGTTCAGTCAGATTGGACTCAGTGGTCTCAGAGATCTTTTCCAACCTAATTTACTCTATAATTCTATGATAGGGAACAGCCCTTGTTCCATCAAATCAATTTATATGTCAGAAGGCTACCTGACTCAGAGAGAACATCCCTTTCTTCACATTCCTCACTTTCCTCTGCTTTGGACACATAAATTTGTAACACAAATTTGAGCATTAGGGATTCAATGCTTGCTCAAATAAAAGTTGCATCTTTTTTATGCTGTAGGTAGTTTTATACATGCACATTTAAATGAATTAATGATTTGCAATACAGAATAAGAAAATGTGGTTATTTCCCACTCACCTACTGGGTTATTTCCCTGGCTCATTTATAGAGAATATTTGCTTTGGGATCAATCCTACTTTGTTTAATATAATGCTCTTCTGTTCAATGCATTCATGTTTCCAAGAGTCAACTTGCACTTCAAAATAGCAATTTTGTGCCTGTGCTTTTATGCTTGTAGCATTAAACAATCATTATAATGTCTCAAAGGATAAGTATTAGACTGTAAATTGAAAATTCAGAACATCGTGCACTATTATAAAAGAGGAAATAAATTTCTGAAAAACAAGATATGCACCATACTGCTTTTTCCAATGCAAAGTTATCCTTAACCAAAGTAGGAACTAGGTGTAGTGCTTGATAGTAGTTTAGAGCATAATAACAGCTATTCTCAACCAAATGTAAATGAAATTTTGGGTACTTGAATCACCTTCCTTGTCAAGAAATATAGAGTATGCTTATTTAAATACAAATTACTCCTCCTATCATACTGATGCAAAGCCATGGCTGATAACATTTGGGCACCTATAATCTGAATTTTCTGGACACCTTTTCTTTCTTGGGTAAGATGGATATACAGGATAATGAGTAGTCTAAACATCTGCAAATTCTGTGTTATAAAGCTGTCAGAAGATGTAATTTTAAAATGTGAGTACTCCAGTTCACACTGCTGATAGGGCTTAGTTAACCTGGCTATTCTTTATTCCAAGTGCTTGGTTTCACCAAAAATGAGAGAGGGAGAATTTGTTGCTGTTCAATTTCTAAGCACACCCTCAGTTCTCAGAAATGTCCATTACACAACACAGGAAAGGAATGACAAGAAGATCTCTGCTGCATTCAAGGCACCAAGCACTTCAAGAGGAGCTAACATAGCAATGTTATTGAACAAAGGGGCAGGGAACAAAGTTTTTGTCACCTTACTTCAGATGTATGTGCTGAGAATAGTATTTCACACACACCTGATGACTTGCAACCAGATTTTCAAAGCAATCACATCCTTATTTTACTAAAATGTGTGGCAATACTTTCAGTTATTGTATGCACAGTAGTTTTCTTCCTCCACAAGAATAATGACCATGTTAGGCATTTTCAGCACAGGTACTTCACAAAGTTGGAACAAATTGAATGATATATCTGTAAAATAGAAATCACCTACTCAGTGTAGCACATTGTTTTTTCTACTGATTAGCTTTTGTCTAACTGTGTTAGTGTACCACTATGCTGTTTTACAGCTAACAGAATTTAACAAAACAAATTTCCCACGTCTTCTGAATGAAATCCAGATTGATTTGCTAGTGAATGTGCAAAGAAGAAGAGGAGGTCTGTTGGAATTGTTTGCCTATTTATTAATGAAGAAAGCAACTTCTAGAATGACTTTTGCAGCATGAGTGGATGTGGATGTGTGCCTTGATACACAAACCAGAGAATTTGCCTGAGGGACCCAGCTGGGAGAAAACAGCCTCTTAACTGTATTTAAGTGTTATAATTCAACTGCTTCCACTCATCTAGACATAATCTTCATGAACCAAACCATTGCTGGGCATCTACAGTGTATTTCTGAACAACAACCAAAAAACCAAACAAATTAAAGAACAGCAAGGAAAAATCTCCAAACAATGTGTAAAACAGCCATGGTTTGCTCCTGCACAGGTAGATAGCATCAGATCATGTTGGCAAATAACATGTTTGAACAGTATGCAAGAGTCAATCCACCTTGTTTTAAAGACATTTGAAATGATTCATTTTGCTGGGAAGATTTTATTGACATATTACATTGTGACATTTTAGTTCATTGGATGTCTCTTTTTTCAGCTGCCAGTGATTTCAGAACAGCATAGTAAAAACAACACTGAGTAAGACTGCATTAAGTCTATTCATTCTAAATCACTATTTTTATTTGTTTTGTAAGTTTCCCGAGAGATTAAATAGTGGGATGGAACTTGTCATGTTTCATTTTTGTCATGTTTCATGTTTGTTTCTTTTTTAAACAATCAGCTGAAAACTGTTATTCTTTCTTGAATGACTAAATAGGTGGGGGTTTTTTTAATCCATTAATTTCACTGATTTTTAATAACTTACATTTTAAAACAAAACAAAACAATAATCTCACAGGATTTAAAGCTGAAATTTGGTTTGTCAGTGCATTGTAAGGAAGATGGAGGTATTATGCAAAAAAATTTGTGTGGCTGAGATGCTCCCAGTCCAACTGTCAGCACCAATAAGTAGAGCTGAAATCTTTACAAGGAACCACAACTCTTCTGAGACAAGGAGATGAGGATGAATTTGTCTCCCAACTTTCAACAAAACATGTTTAACTCTTGACTTTCTCCTCAAGACTTAACTTTCTCAATCACCTTCTCACCTTCCAGTTCCCTCCTTTTGCCATGATGTCTACCTGTATCCAGGTTGAGCAAAAGGCTTGCTCATCTCTCTCATTTGCAAATTAATTTCTAATTATATTCTACTTGTTTTTGAAAATGTCCAAATGCATAAAATCATTTCCATGTGTATGTCCACCATATTTTTTTCATTTGTTTATAGCCTGCTAAGAGTTATTCCCGTCATGGTCTGCTCCAAAAAGAGAGGCACACAGTGCACCGTGATCATCCCTTCACAGCACAACAGAAACCCCTGTCCAAAAGGGCAAACAGCACTCTAGCAAATATCAACTTGTATTCTGAAGTTGAATCATCTGCCAAAATCCGTGGAAGTGCCAAGGATGAGATCCCACTTCACACCAAATAATGAGATTGAAAAGAAAGAGAGATGAACTTTCTCTGTAGGACTAGATCTCTGGGGAATCATGTAAATCACTGTAGGAATTAGTTTACCTGGGACAGTCCTGGCTGAATGGCATGCAGAATCCACCTTAAAGCCAAACCAGAGCATGAAATACCTAAAAGGCTTTGAGTTTTCATACATAAAAATTGATTAATTAAAGTCATTAGTTTTAGTGGCAATAAGAAGTAATTCTTGTATTTTCAAGTTTGCCTCATGCTCTTTGTCCTCTTGCTTTTTTCCCTAAAGCTTAAGCAAGTTTCATTTGTATTCCTGAACAGATCTTTGACATTATGCATCACTCTCCAGTGATCACAGATCAATAGATGTTCCCTGGTCCAAGTCCCCACATTTGCATGTCTGTGTCATTATAACAGCTCAATTTCTGTGCATTTTTTGGTGCCAGCTCTTGCTTAAAAACCATTCAAACATCTTCATCTTCTCCAGCCAAATTCTGCACCTGCACATGTGTGCTAGGTAACATCAATGCCAGTTTCCATCCCTCATTAATGATGCTGAATGACATGGAAATACTGCAACAGCATCACATTCAATATTGTCCTAAGAGATTCTTTTGTTATAAGAAAGCTATTTCCCTTCTTTTTTTCAGTAACAGTTGCCAACCATCCATTTACAATGATTGTTTTAGCTGTCTTCTATCCCATCCTGTTTCCTGGCTAGGTGATTCCCAAAGCATAACACTTCCCAGATATGGGGAATCACAACAACAGCTTTCTCTTGGTATGACATCCACCCTTCTTTCTGTGAGCCAACCTTTTCCCCACTGGACACATGTATTTGCTGCAACTAACAGAAGGCAATTTTCCTAAGTCACAGGGGTCTAGCTCCCCCTTCAGAACCTGAGCTTCTGTGCTATATTGTTCCAGGAGCTAACCTTACATTTTGCCTGCTCACATTTTCAATCCAACATCAGTCCCAACGACTTCAAGAGCAGTGAGTCATATTCCACACCAAATCACACTAAATTATCATATCGTGACTCAGAGATGAAAGAGACTCATCTGCATTTTAGTGGGGTACTGATTTTTCAGACAACAATTGAATTGAAAAAGACCTGTTACTAACTTTCCTTCAACTTTGGTTAAATAATTAGCATGTGTAAAAAAATAGGCACTAGAACAGATTGGGTATTTGCATAAATATTAACATAAGCATAAACATACTCCCTTGAAGGAGTATGTTATTGTCCTACAACAATTGTGTTTACAGTGGTTAAGAACAAAAACCTGCCATGCTACATGACATTGTTTTACCATGCTGTAGTTTTGACATGGTACCTCCAATGACATACAGCATCCATACTGCTGGGGTAATCACAAATATTGCCCCAACAACCACAGCCATTCAAATCCATCCTCCGTATACTAAATACCATTCATCTCCTGATCAGTGTATGCTTCTCCTGGATAGAGCAGAGCTTTGGGGAATAAAGAGCTTATCAACAGGTTTTACTGCTTATCACCAGTAATTTGGCTGGACTGTTTGCAGCACTTACAAAGATGGCATAGCAAAGACCTGAAAATTTTCATCTCAAATATTCACTCCTGGCTTCTGTGCTTTGTAAGGTGAACCTATCGCCATATTTCAAAACCTGTGGGCTACATTTAATCACGAATCTGACTCAGGGCCCTTTCTGTTTGGGGCAGTAGTCTAGTCTCTTTTTTCAAGAGAAAAAACAACCTGTGAATTTCAAGATAAAAACGACATATTAAGGCATCCTAAATATCATTAATCATTCAGAAGGTAGGAAAAGCCAGACATTAAAAATGTGACTGTAGATTTTCTCCTCTCCCTGTGCATGTTCTGTATCATTAACTGTGTGAGCACATACTTTTCCTAATACAGCACAGTAATTTAATTGAGCTCCCCAGATGACTGGGTGTGTGTGGATATGGTACCAATTACTATTTACTGCGTGCTCCATCTCTCCTGGAAGTATGTGTATTACTCCGGAAATCTGGTCATTTTCTGCAGATCTTCCTGAGCAGGTCCTGTGTGTGCATTTTGGTTGTGTTTAACAGGACTCCCTACACTTCAAGAAACCTGACAACAGAAAGAGAAGCAGGGACAAGTGATGGGGAAGAGAAGGAAATAATCTTCATCTTCTCTTTGGCCACATGTTCTGGGGCATGGCTGAGGTAGCCCCTAATGGACACTCTTCACCTCTGTGTTGCATCCAGAGCTCTTTGTCCATCCCACAGTGTCACAGGACTGTTACAAGGGCAGATGACAGGGAACTCACAGAAGACAAATGTACTGACAGACTTAGTGTGTCTGTACTTCATGTCTATCACTACATGAAAGCAGGCAGGGAAAAGTCTTATTTGTACAGCTCACAAATGGTACACCAGGTGACAAGAAAATGGCCAGCCTGAAAACCTGCTTTGGACAGCACCTTACCTCCTTAAGATCCTGGTTTACTGAAAGAGACGTGGTTTAGCTTTAATGCCCCAAACTAGGGAGCATTGCTCAGCCACACTTTGCTGACACCACTGTGTAAAACTTCTCTGTGTGTCCTGTCTGTCCAAAGGTGCCAAGGGTCAGGGTGAGGGATCCATGAGGGAGAGCAGGCTGCAAGGGAATTTTGTCATGAATAGGAATTAACTCTTTGCTGCTCTCATGGTTGCATTAAGTCTTTGCCAATGTTTTGAATCCATTAGAATGATGTTTCAAGTAATCAAGACTAAATTGTGGAAAGAATGCTCTTATGATCTCTGAGCAGGGGAAAGACCCTGTTCATCTTATCAGCAATGTCTTGGCCTGTTAGTGTGTTGTTTCCTACCAGAAAATAAGGGGCCAATCTCTAAACCTCTCTGTGGAGCAAATTCAGGCTTTCAGAGGTGTAGTTCAATAAGGGACATAAGAGCCTTATGAAAGAACCCCCAGCAAGCAAAGAGAAATCCAACATAATAAACCAAGCCAATGGCTTTCCTATCCGTCTCTGCAGGTGTGGCCAATGTTTCTCACTGGCTCCACCTCAAATGGCTCTCCTGCCATGTCCTTTCCCATCTCCATGGCTTCTTCCTGAGCTCAGAAGAGATCCTCACTGGGCAAGTCTCTTGAGTTTGCTTCCTTACCTCTTTCTGGTTTAGATAGGCTTCCCATGCTGTGGTGCATCGAATTCTGTTCAGCATCAATAATTAATGAAAACATTATTTCTACTTTAGATTCTTACTGTGTCACTACTGGATTCAAGAACAATGAAAGATCTGGAATAGAGGTTGATTTGCTAGCAATAATGAAAACTGTGGAAGCATTAGAAGTGATTAAGAAAGCAGTGTAATTGTATTAAAGTACATGCATATTGGACCTTTTGGGTTTTTTTCATAATAATGGATAATAGTTAACGGCATATCAACATTTTCAATAGTAGCTGTGTCTTTATAATTGTAAACAACAACCAGAATCTTCTGTGACGGAAACAGCAGGATAACTTTTTTTAAAGGATTTCTGTTCTCATGAGTGTTGTATTAAGTGTACTCAATACAAATAGTGTTGACCATGAAAACACTATTTTCAATAAATAAAGCCACAGCCTACGTAATTGCTAATAGATGGTTGTAATGTTATTGTGTTGGCTATTCTCACTTGTATTCAGAAGCTTCTAACAATTTATCCTGCTCTCCTCAGTGTCCCTTTTTGCAGGATTACAAGATAAAATGACTGTATTATCACTTTGTTACTCTTTTTCAAAACAGCATAATTACATTGTAATTCATAAATGTTTTATTATAAACACTGCACTCTACCTGTTAGTCTGACCCTCTGGGGTAGGTTTCATGCACCTTCTCTTTGGTAGCCTTTGAATGCATGCTTTGAAAGCCTGATTTTATTAGTTGTGTTTCTTTGGAAGTCATCCAAGAACACAGAAATTGTCTACATAGAGAAATTTTCCATAAGATTCAGAAAACTAGATAGCCACATCCCTCTTGCAAAATATATTTCTCTACTTCATCAGACAGGATACAGAAACTGCTTCAGGCAAAAAGATCAGGGCAGGCCATGCTTGATTTGATTGAAACCTCTCTTACTCCTCCACCTGACATCTACTACACAAAGTGGCTCATTTCAACAGACAACCTCTCTGTTTATGCTTACTGGTATATTGTCTCTGTGAATCTCCCTTCAAAGAAATCCTGGCATAATTTTCCCAGGTATAATTTTGTTTACTCTTTATATAAGTTCTTTTACTTGTGTTCATAACTGCAATATTTTGGGGTACTTTCAAGGAACCTGGAAAATTTCCGTAATGTCCTGTCTTTTCTCTTCCCTCCACAGGGAGAGAAGTGTGCTGTCTTGGTTTGGAAAGACAGGTATCTGTCAGGGAAAACTGGAGTTGCCCTTGGAATGGAGAATGTAAAAACTCCCTCCCTCCAAATTATTACAATTTTGCAATTAGGAGCTTTCAGGCAAAAATACGGGAATAGGAAGAACAGTTCTTTACTAGGAATATTAAAAATACAAATGCAGTACTAAAAAAAAAAAAACCAACAAAAAACCCCCCCACAAAACAACAACAACAAAAAAACCCCCCACACAAACAAGCAAACAAACAAAAGTCCTAGAAAACCCTGACAGAGTCAGAGATATGACCTGACACCCTCTTGTTAAAGTGTTGGAAGTCCAAAAGAAGGCCAAATAAGTCTTCCTGGAGTAACAGATGTTGTTCTGTGAAGTCGAGATGATCCTGTACAAAAAAAAGGGTCCAGTGCTGATGAGATGGGTTGGGTCTTCCTCCAAGAATCCAGTAGCAAACTGGCTAAATTGCTGCTTTTATGCCGGTGGAAAGGCTTTGGCTCCTCCCACTGGGTGGAGCATCTCACAATGGAATGAGGTGATGTTATCAGTCATGTGAGAGGCCTTCAATGGCCCATTCACAGGTGATGTCCCTCAGAGGAGGATGGGTGGAGGAAGAGATAAGAAGGCTCTGCCTTATCTGGTGTTATCAGTTGTCCCATTAACAGAAGGGACCTGCCCATCTTTCCACCCCTAGAGTTACAAGAGATAAAGAACAATGTCTCCCAACCGGTTTCAAGAGATTAAAATAAAATACACATTTTTGGTTACATTTTTTAACTCAATACATGTGCACATTGGAGCCCTTTTTCTGGAATGCCTCTGAGTTATAATGTTGCAAATATGAACATGAATGTTTGTGGGTCTATAAATTTCTTCTGAACTCGAAGGCCAAAAAATGCACATTGCACAAAAGAAGTGGGAGGTTGGGAGGATTAAAGGAAGGTGAGATTGGGAAAGGATGGATTCCTTGGAAGAGTATCAAATATTAGCTCAAATATTAAAATAAAGTTTTAAATGTTCAAGCTCTTAAATTACATGGGTGTTCTCAAGAAACATTCTCTGGCATCAATTAGCAATACTTTCAGTAATGAACTGCAATTTATTTTCTACAGTCATTGACCATGAAGTTTTGCAGCTGATAGTGAGTTAATAAATATACAATGTATATTTTAAATGTGCATCTATTCCCAAAGTTAACTTGTGGCTTGAGCTAAAAACCTACATATGATACACTGTAATGAAAATGCCTAAAGAAATAATACCTCAGAAACATTATTTATGTTTTGTGTGGAACATTACTCTAGGAGGGTAGGAAACACTAATATTTAGGAACGGGTAAATGCTGGATTAATTGAAAGAATGACATCCTGTTGACAGACCATTAGCAGTGATGCAGCTAGCTACCAGAGGAGTTAGGGACAGAGGAAGCACAGGAACTGTTGCCTTTTAATTCTCTTTGCTGTAAATTTATTCTCACTTCTGACTTTGAGGCCATGTTGTCTTAAATCACAATCTAAAATTGAGTGATTTGGCAGTTTTTCTAATGAGAAATGCTGAGTACAGGTCATTCAGGAAAAGGAGTACTCAGCCTTTATATTGCTTTTCTTTTCTGTTATTAATCAGTCTGATGGAAAACTATCACTCTCCTCTCTGAGGGGCAATCAGAGGGACACAGAGAGCAAGGCTTCATGGGGTGACAGGAACAGCCCTGGCTCCTGCTGCCCAGCTTCCAGCTATGAGAGCTGCTTCCCCAGATGGCACTCCCTGTCTCCCTGAAGTGGGAAAAGAAGGTGAACTCTGGAGAGCCACAAAATCAGAAACAGTACAGCATTAGGACATCAATCAGCAAAGTTATTTATCCATCCTATAGCACTTTTTGTGCTGCAAGTGGTCCAGCTCAGATCAAAAGATTTTTAGTAGTGATTTGGAGCAGCTTGGGGTTTAAGAGGATCTTAATTATGAATGCTGCTTTCTGCATTTCTCCAATTGTAATTATTGGAATTCTCTTCATATTGTGAGTCGTAGAAAAGGAAAAAAATACATCAAGGGACCACTGGCTGCAGAGATCCTTCTTGCTGATGGGAACTGGCTCTGCCAAGGAAGCCTGTCATGTCATTTTTCCCACAATCCAATGAAACTCATTCTTTTCACTCACTGTTAATTATCACTCTTCCTAAGATCAACCACTCTCTTGACTAGAAACTGCTGCTAATTTCCAGCATAATTTTGCCAATTACCATTGTATTATTATAAAGAAAAAGCTTCATAAATTAAATAAATGAATTCTTTATAAATTTAGATATTTTAGCTTCAAAGTCAAACATCTCTGCATCTGGATTAGAAGTCTCAAATTTTTAAGGCTTTTTTGTCTTGAAAACAAGAGACAGAGTCTTCCTGGGATTTTCAAAAAGGAATGAGTAACTGAACTCTTTTGTAAATCTTTAGTTTTCTGGTAGTTTTCCTTCCTTTTTGCTGTTTCTGAAACCTAAGTGGAATTTCACATTTGGGTGTAATGCAGCGTACCACCCCAGCAAACAGAAAACTTCTCAGCTGATGGGCACAAAGTTTCATCTTCATCCCAGAGCGGCATGAGATGTTGAAGCATTTTAAACCTGTTCAGTGTGGAACTAAACCTACTCCTTTCGAGCCTGCAAAAGCAAGTTTAGAAGCTATGGCACTGATGGAGATGTAAGTTGATCAAGTATGCAAAGTAAAAGTTTTAACAAAACTACACAGAGTACAAAAGCTTCTCAGTCATTATACACCTGCTGAAAATCTGTATTCATTGAAACCTTGCCTAATATCTAAATGGGTTAATATTTTCTTTTACACTTTAATGCTGAGCCAGTAAAATAGTGACATTAATATGTACTTTTGAATGACATTAATATTTGCCATTGCAGTGGTGAAAATTTGTCAAAATGGGATGTAGTTAGTTCTTACAATACGAAAAAACAGTGAGGGGGGAAAAGAAGCTAAATGGCCTCACATCATTGTCTCATTTTTCATCAGATGTCAACACAGGAAAAGCATTTGATCTCTTACCTTAAGTTAAATGAGTGCCAGAAGTATGTCATTCTTCAGTGACCTGCTGTGTTATACTAAGATTACTGCCTTTTCTTTCTAAGCACACACATGTTAGAAACCTGCAATTTAAATACATTTGTGCCTGACCTGGGTGGGGATGTGTTGCTGTGAGCCTCGCCAGAAAAAGACACACAGAGCCCGGAGTTTGGAGAGATCCCCTGCTTTGTTTATTACTTCCTACTATATACTTCTAGCAAGGTGACCATGGATTGGAGAGTGGCATTCCCACCTCTCACCCACATTGGTTAAGGAGGCTGTCATTCAACCTCCCCTTCTCTTGGAGAAGGCATTCAAAACAATGACAATATTTACAAAACACGATCTCCTGTTTACATGAACGAGCAGGAGAAGGTGCACACTTTTACTTTAGTATGAACTCAGCAAGCTAGGAAAATTTCCTAGCTCAGCAAGCTAGGAAAATCTCATGGTGACAAGGATGTGCAGTCAGTGCCCATTTTTGAGCACGGAGTAATTTCCTGAGGTTGAGTTCTCCGTGAGTGCCAGTAAGCCCTTGCTTCCTGATGTTTAATGTGCAGTAAACAAATGGGTAAATCCTTGCATGGTTCCCATGGAGGTAATGTAGCCTGACAGCATCAGATGGGAGTTTGGTTCCTGCTGCACCCTAAGTGAGATGGGAGGAGAGAGTAGGAACTCTGGCTGTATGGATAAGCCCAATGGGTTCATCTTCCCTAACACCACTTGACCAAAGGCTAGGAATTCAGTCTGAGCCAGAACTCTGGGTACTGCTGCCATCAACAGAGGAAAACAGGTACCAGCTCTATAGTGACAGCAGCAGAACTGAACTGATCTCCCTATGGAGGTATTGCTCTTCTTCACACGTTAGAGAGAAAGACCAGGTGGGTCTCTCCAAGCACATAATTCAATTCTAGAAAAATGCAGTTGTATGAGATGGATCTTGCTTGGAACACCTGCTGGGAAGGCAGTGGTGTTTGTTTGTCCTATGTATGTAGATCCAGTTGCACAAAGTGGCTCCAGGATCTGTGTGGCAGAGGAGGATGGTGCTCTGCAGCAGCATCACCATCCCTAACAGGGTCAACAGAATTTGTTTCTTTCTTTAAAATGAAAACCAGAACCCAATTTTAGCCACAAACTCATTAATAGGTTCTCATCAAGAGCTAGGTCTGAAAATTACTAAAGAAGTATGAGCGTGTGCTCATTAGGATGAGGGGGAAAAACAGTGTTACTGGTAGAGAATCTTTAATTACAGCCCATATTCCAGGCTAACTACAAACCACTGGGAGTCTTGCAGGGAATTGCAAAATTTCCAAATTAGTCTTTCAGACTTGTGAAATTTGACTTATTAAATGAGATTTGAATAAGCACTTGGACAATTTTATGGGCCTATAGACCTACAAAATTCAGTGTGTCACTAGGACATGGCACCAGATTAATGATCTCCTCCCACTTTCATTTTCTAAGGTGCAAACACAACAGTTTAATCAATGAAATTTTTAAAACTCATTGGTTAAGAGGACAGTAAATATTTCTTCTCCCTCCCAACTATATTCTACCCTACATTTGTCTTTGTTCACATTCAACCTACCATAAACCACATCTGAAATAAATTACAACATGGCAGATTTATTAGTTTTATTTGACTTACGTTACGAGAGTGGGAAGTCATTGATATTTCATCATTTGGGACCTGGATTTCTATTTTCTTTTGAACTGCAAATGACTGTCTTTAGAATATTCTCTTTCAAAAGGAATTTTAGAACATGTGAAGACTACTTAGAAAGGGGTTTTTTGTTATATTTGCCTTCCTTCCTCCTTTTCACTTCATAAGGTAATTTCAATAATGCTTGTTGCATTTGTGCATTTGTATAAAATCAATTTGTATCTATTCATTAGTACCATAGATACCAGAGGACCTCTGTGTGATGTCAGCTTGTATTGCATCTGATGCATCTTGCTGAGATGTTTTAAAATGAAAGGCTAAAATACATGCTACTCATTTTACCTATAGGTTCAATGAAGATGAATAAATTTTCAATGTAAGTGCAATGTATTTAAATACATAATTCATGTGCCTTAATGCAGAAACTTCTGCCAAGTCTTTCCAATTGATTTTTGTTATTTCTTAAGAAGGACTTTTACATTTTTGTTCTGGCACAAATTTGTCAATTTCTCATTCAGAAGTCACATCACTTCAGGTTATGTCCAAATTAAATGGGCTGAAATTGAAGAAATGAAGATTTAGTGATGACTGAATATCAAGGTAGCAGAAAGCCCTATAGCAACATTATTTTGAGCAGTCTGGTGTAGTGAAAGGTGTCCCTGCACATGGAAGGTGTGTTGGAACTAGATGATCCTTAAGGTCCCTTCCAAATCCAAACCATTCTAGGAGTCTATGACTTTCTCTTCCCAGTGAACAGTGAGACTTGAGAGAATATTTTAGAAGGCTTGGCTGATTTGAGGGTAACGCCATTTCCAGTTCTTGATTGCACCACTCAGCTGGGTTCTGAGGCCTCACTATGCTCACATAAAGCAAGGAAGTCTGGAGGACAAATAGTAACTTAAAATTGAGCCCATAATGAAAAGTACTTTAGCTTGAATTCTCCAAATTGCTGTGCAGCCCCTCCAGACTAAGCAGCAGAATCTGCATCACACCAGAGGTTTGTACTTGTGGGATGAAGATGTCTGTCTTCCCTACCTGGGGAGGGTTCCAATCTGGTGGCTCCTGACATGACTGGATTCCAGGGCTGTTTTCCCAGAGTGAATGTCTGCTTCTGAGAAATGTCCTGTGGTGACAAGAGGAACAGCACAACTTACCACTCCTTCTGCCACACACCCTTCCTTTCATCAGGGGGAGAAAAAGACCACTTCATTCAGTTTTTCATCTGTTATTCTCCCAGAATCATACCTGAAGCCAGCTGCACACTTGACCTTTGTTTATCCAATACAGTTTTTACTACTGCCCCTACTCTTCCTTGAGGACCAAGCAGGGACTTTATCTCCTGATGGGCACTTCATAGTCACTACTGCTTGCTCTGCAGTTCTTAATATAAATGGATTTGGGAAAAGTGGATGCCTTCTTGTTTGAGCTTCTCTCATTAAAAATCCCATAAGAAACAGCAGAGCAAATCCCACATTCCAATTTGAAAACTGCAGAGACCAACCTGAGAAAGATAATGGGACCTCAAAATGTTCAGCTGCAGCTTTTTTTTGATTACAGCTGTAGCTGCCTGGCTGACAGAGAGCAGACAGCAATAAGGCAGATGCTGCCCTTCCTCCCATATGTCCACTGCACAAAATTAAATCCCAGCTCCAGTCAGTTAGCACTGAATGGTGAGAAATCCTGGCCACTGGAGTCCCAGCAGACCAGCTTTTTTTCCCAGCAGCTCTCTCCTGGTTGGACTGCATCTGCTGGCAGGCAGCCTGCTGCAGCAGCCACACAATGGCACCGTTTGTACCCAAAAACGAGGTGAGAAACAGCCCTGGGAGAGTAGGAGAGGAGCAAAGTATCTCTGCTTAAATCCTGTGAAGTACTAGGGCTTATGTGTTCTAGCTTGGTTCAGGGAGCACAATTTTTCTTTTCCTGTTTGACCAAAAACCATTGAATGGAACATAAGAGAAGTTTGGGAGCGTTAGGATGTGTTTAATGGTTGTACACATTCATAACAGAGCAACAGAGTAATTGCTTAAGGGAGTGTTTTATACCCACCCCCAACATGCTGCAAAACAAAAGCCTCCAAAGAGACATCAGCTAATAATAAAATTGCTAACTATAATCACACAGCAAGAGGAATGGAATTATTTTCTTTCATTATATATATAATTTTTTTTTTCAAAGACTTCTTCCTGCAGGGAGTAGCATTTGCACAGGCATTTGGAAGAAAGTGCCTGTATTTGCTGGTGAAGTAGGCAAGGATAATGCTGGATGCAAACACCAAGATCTTCAGAAAAGGAGAATAGAAGCTGGGGAGGTTCAAACAGGTTAAAGTTAAGTCCCTCTGATGACATTTTTACAAGATGACTCCTCAGCTGGAGTGACTTGAACTTCTGCTACTATTATTAAAATGTGGGAATGTTTTTTCTTTCACTTCAAGTACCTGTCACTGGATGTATAAATGCTGTAAATATTGTGTCTATGAAACACTTTTTGACAGCCTTTTAATTATAATAGTTAAAATCTGTTTACAAAGTCAGATGAAAAGCAGGCTGAAGTAGCTTGTCCTGTGACTTTGCCTGCCTAGAGGTTCCAGGTAACAGAGATGGTAATAGTTCTTGACTGTGAAAAAGTCTTAGCTCTACAGCTGCCCCAACCACATCCTGATGGAGTGTTTTGTGTCAGCAGAAAATTCCAACATATTATATTTTCATACCCATGATAGTGTAAATGACCTCAAGCTTTGAATAAAATACAGTAGCTGGTCTGTCTGTTTAAATGATTAAGCAAAGAGCCAGGGACAACTTTCTCCTGTGATTTCTGTGTCTGCTTGCTGTGCCAAGTACATGAAGAAAGCATGAAGACATCAGTATGAGTTGCATTTTCAGTGAGGGAGCTTTTAGAGAAATTACAGGGTTCTGCAGAATTTCATTCCCCATTAGGACTGACTAGTGTTAAAGTGGAAAAGGAAAGATCTCTTATACCTTTTCCCCTTTGAGAATCTGCATGCTATGTTTAGGCACAATGTTATATCTAATTGACAATAATTATTCTATAAAACCAAGGCTGCTGTTTCCTTTATTTTTTTTTTTGTGGGATTTCAGTTTTAATCTACCATTAATACATACAAAGTATAGCATTGCTGTGACATTTTGCAGATAGTTTGAAATACTGAGAGTATGTCCCTTGTCATGATCCTCAGAACAATAATAAACAAAGGAAGAGATTTTACTTGACTAAACCTTCATCTTTCAGCTCAAAGTAAGATGATTTTCTTTGCCAAAATATGGCACTGCAGGGGTTAGACTCTGCTTTGGTAAAGTCCACTTCCTTTGCCAGATAATGTTGCACTGAACAGATATTGTTGGGATGCATTTCAGATATGTGGTCATAAGCACTGCAGAATATCTGTGAATTAAAAGAAAAAGGGTATTTTAACATTTTCTCTTTTACTGTCTATCTGTTTCAAGCAGGCCAGTGTACATTGACCTTTATAAGCCAGAGAAGACAAAAGGCTTACAGGATTTTTCCACATGCCTGGAGAGGCTCACCATTGTAAGGTGTCTCAGCAGAAGACTGTACCACTTAGACAGGGAAAATCTGCACAGCCAACCCCTAAAAAAGATCTTATAAAGCTAAACTTCTATGTTTACCCTGATCAACATCCACTGTTTGATGCATTAAGACTTTAATTTTAATCATTTCTCATTTGAGAATAATTTGATAATTAAAACAAATATAACAAAAAAATATGGAGGGAGGGAAAGAATGATCTTGTGCTCTATTATTTGCAAATCATGTGTACTGATCTTCCTCATATGACAACAGAAAACTTTTTTTTTAATGTCTCTATCTTCATATGGTAGATATTCTTCTCCTCTTTCTGGCTCCTCCCCAAAGACAGCTGTAAAAAACTCTCCACAGTGTACTCTGTAATTTGGTGCTTCTAAACCCTCTATTACCTTCCAAACTCTTACAGCCAGCTGTAGTGAGATGTTCCTGTACCGAGAACTCACAGCCTAACCCCCTTCTAAGGCCCTCTCTCAGCTGGTCCTGTGCTGAGGATTCATAGATTTTTTTTCAGTGCAACTTCCAAAGCTGAGTTTGGAGCCACACTGATATGACCAAAGGATGCTTTGCTCCCCCCTGCCACAGCCCACCTAACACAGGGAGAAAAAAATCCAGATGAAATTCATCATAGCTGAAAGATCTCTCTCCCTGTTAGCATACAGTTTACATGCACAATTGTGGTAGTGAGGGGATTAGCAAAGGTCACAAAGATTATATTACCTTGTACCTCTTACAGTAGGACAGTCTCATCTGTTAATACTTTCATCAGCCAAAAGCATCCTTTCCTTTCAAATCTGTCCCTGAAAGCAGGATGGAGGTGAGGTAGCTGCTGTCCAGTCTCCTGTGTTAGAGTGCCAGCTGACCTGTGGCCCACAGTGCAGGAGCAGTTTCACTATGCCATGACATTAAAGATGTGATGCTGTTACTCAGGCTGTGCTGGCATCCTGCTGTCAGCAGTGCAGCTCAGTAATGCACTCAGAGCACCAATGTGCCCTGTGAATTCAACATGTGGAGGCTGCAACTTCCACATCTACTGAGAAAAATCAGAGTCCTTGAAGATGAAAAGCTTCAGCTTAGAGCAGGATGTTGTTGTGTGCTATGTACAGACCTCACTAGTATTCCCACACTATTCAGTTTCCTCAGATTTCAATTAAAAATAAAGCCTTTTCAGAGCCTATTTTTCTTCTCACACACCAGTCTTGAACTTCAGCACTTGCTCCAAGGCTGTGCTTTGGCCCCTCACCCTGGTGAGCCCCCTCCAAGGCGGGAGGGCACGGCTGGTGAGAGCTCACAGACGTCAGCACATCCGCGCTCAGCGCGGCGGGGCGAGGTCGGGCATCTGCTGTGTGCAGAGACTCCGTGTGCACAAACACTCCTCCTGTAAATACACCTCCTCCCACTCCCCACCACCCCAAAGGGTGTAGCTTCAAATGGGAAGCCTCCTGAGGCAGGAGAGGCCTGCAGGAAGTGTTTTTCGAGGATCAAAGAGCATTTGCCCAGCTCCTAAACACCAGAGAACCTCTCCTTCAAATTTTCAGTGAAATTCTCTTTCAAAAAATAAGACCCGAGCCTGGATTGTTTCCCAAAGGCAAATTGAGCTAAAAAAAGCTTCTGCAACGGGAAGAATTTTCACTCTGCGTGACGACTTGAGTAATCTTGGTTGGTGCATCTATCAGCTTTTAGCTGCACACCTAATGGCCCTACAGACAGACAGACAGGTAGGGAAAGGGCTTTTATCAATGCCTGTGGCTTTGAACTCAGGTTTCAGACCAGCAGTCACTAACAAACATTTTGCTTGATGGAGAAAGATATCATCATTTTTGCATTTCTGACCAGAAAAAAAATCCTGGGAGCTTTTTTCCTCATCTTTCTAAAGTCCTCATGAAGCACTGGGTGTCCCCTAGCTCCAGTAGGCTGTCTCTCCTGCATGCTAAAAAGCTTTTGCAAGCAAAACACCCCAGTTAAATCAATGAAAATGTTGCCTAAATGAGGATCTGTCCTTGTTGGTGTTAAGCTGAGAGGAAAGATGTTCAGATGATTGATTTCCCAAGCCTCTCAGCATTGGAGTATCCTGTTCCTGAATCCTCTGCTCAGCCAGAAGGCAATTATGTGCAATCTCATCAGTGGTGAATGGAAGGAAATATCCCCCTCATGGTGCAACACAGGATAATGATGCTCACTCAGTGTGTGTGCCTTGTCCACTGCTGTTGCTCCAGATTGGAGGTTTATGATTTTGTGAGGTGTTCCTCAGCAATTCCATTGTCTAGCAAATACCTTCCCAACCTATATGAGGTCTCTTTGTGTCATCCTTCAAATTGGTTCATCCTGAATTTCATTTTATTCACTCCACACTTAATATTTTACATTTTACTTTGATTGTTGACAGTCGCCTTACCCTGCAGAGCTGGAGGACAACATGCAGATATTCCCTGGCAAACAGAAGTGCCAGGGAAATGTCCATTTCCTTCCTCTGCAAAAATTGCCTTGGAAGGATGGTGGAGAATGAGCTGGACAGGTGCATGGAATCATCAACTGGGACCTGTAGTGCTGCTGCAAATGCAGTTCTTTGTCCATGCATCAAGGGCTGCCTCAGTTTGAGCAGCTCCCCAAAAAAGTCTTTTCAGTGCTGGCCACTTGAATCCACAGGCTGGGTTTTTTGTGTGAGAATACAAGCCCGGACAAAGCTTTCAGAGGCTCACACAGAGACTGTTTCACAGCTGGCCCAGGCCACTGTGGCTGGGGCTGGTTTGATACACATTTCCAGCTCTCTCCATAGGGGCTCTCATGCCAGAACTGCAGAGGTCACCCTGGTTTACTTCCCAGAAGAGCTCTAGACATCTATGTCAGGGGTACTTTCTGCTCCTGCTTGCTGCTCCACAGCAGAAAAGAGATGTCAGTAAGGCTGTGGAGCTGTTTGTCCAGATCAGCCTGGGCATTGCAGAGCTGCTGGGGGACTCTGAGCTCCTCCTGACCCTTCCCAAGACAATGGATTTTGCCACTCTTAACTGCCAGGAGGCACTTTAACTTACATTATTTTCCACTGCCAGGAGGAACCTGACTACTCTCCAAAAATATGAGAGACGGTTTTTAAACCCAACTGGCCACTAGAGAAGATCCATTTCCCAAGAGATTATTCTGCTTCAAGCAAGGATCTCAGGGAGCTTGTCTGTCACTGGATCAGCAGGAGCCATTCCAAGGTCTCACATATAATGGTGAACACAGCAGATGGTCCAAGGGGTAGGGCAGCAGCAAGTGGAGCAGGAAAGACCAGGAGGGATAAGAGGGAAGGACAGGCAAAGCGTGGGTTGAAGAGGGCATTTTCTGGGACATGAGAGAGAACAATGACTTTTCAGGAAAACTTTTCCAGCACCATTGCTTTATTTCTGAGGAAGCCCACATTGTCTGACCTCTGGCCTGGCAAAACGCCCTGGATTTTTTCCTCCTCCTGCAAGATCTTCTTTGCTGTAACTCGGGCAACAAAGCTGAGGGCTCATCAGCACATAGGGCTGGAACATCAGAATGAGTTCTTCTCCACAAAGTCAAATATAGACTGCTGTCAATACTAAGCTTCCTTCAAAAATTGAAAATGTTTTGAAAGTAGTGATAACAAAGAAGAAATTGTTGGCTTTACAAAACTCCTCTCCACTGTGAAGGATCACTTGAGGCTTTTTTTTTTTATTAGGATGAGAGGAAGACTTTACCATTGCTTATACCTTTTCTTTCAGCATGGTAGTCCTGCTTCAAACAGGTGCAAACAAGGGTAAGAGCAGCTGGCTCTATCTGCTTTGTCTGACTGAATAGGCTCAGAAATGTCCTCCTTACCCAGTCCATGTTTTTTGGAAGCTATTCACCATCATTCCAAGGCAACAATTTCTCTCCCTTATGAGATAAACAAAGTCTGTATTAAATATTCAGTGTGGCTCAAGACATTTTAATAATTAAACATGATAGGCTAGGAAAAAAGGCTAATGCTATTGGTACCTTTCCCAACAACCAGGATTGTCAAATGGAAGAGTTCTGTGGAGGGAAGATATTCCTCTTTTCCTTGGTCAGCAGAAGTTGTCAGAGAGCTGTACAGGGGGCTGGTAACCAGCCCACTTCTGTCAAGTGATCCATGCTGCTTCACCCTGCACAGCATTCAGACAAAGAAATCAAAGTCTCCCTGTTTCCAGTTGTGTCCCAAGGGCAGATCCACCCACTGCTTCAAGATGAGTGGAAGCTCAGCACACTCGGGTGTAGATCAGCACCTCTCTGCCAGACCTGTGGTCTGAACTGGGCTCATATGCTTGCAGTCATGATTTACTGGGCTGAATGCAGAGCCTGCAGCATGGGTTTTATATGAACACCTGTTCCCCAAAAGCCTTCTGCAGTCTTAATGGTGTTGATATCTTCCTTGTGTCCTCCTGCAGTTTCCTAGGCCTGCACATCTCACCCTGTATCTCCTCTGTCCCTGTGTGTTGTTCTGAAAGTAAAGACACCCCAGCTTAGACCCGTGTTTCCACAAGCAAAGACAGTATCTTGCTTGACAAGTTGGTTCCCATTGTCCTGAGTGTGTTTTACTTTACCAAAAAGCTGTATATTTGGCAGACACACTACAGCTGGGATGCCTGTGAGTAGCTTTCAATAAACACTCTTTTTGCAGCATTAACACTATTTCAATTGCTAATACATTGGCATGGTTTCCAAAGCATTGTCTTGAGAGGAAGAAAAGCCAGGTAGCTGGTATTTACACTAGAGCTGGGCACTATATGCCATATTCTCATCATTGCGGTCCATTTTCCACATTGGACACTAAATGGAGTATGTGCTCATTCCTTATTTCCTTTTTAAACCTAGACTTGATCCCCATGGTTACAGGAGCCTTTGCTACTACTTTACAAATTTCACACACCAAATCTCATGCAGCCCTCTCCTTGTTCTGTCATGTGCATCTCTGGGAAGAGTCTGGCTCCCTCTGTGTCTCTTCCAAGGAGGCAGCTGAGGAAAGCAGTGAGCTCCCATCATCAATAGCTCCTTTAATGGCTGGAGCTTCCCCACCTCTCCTTACCCTTCTTGTGATGCAGCCCCCACCAGTTTGGTGCCCTCCACTGTGCTTGCTCCAGTGTGGCAATGTCTTTCTCAATCTGGGGAGCCCAGAACTGGATCCAGTGCTCCAAGTGTGATCTCACTGGGAGAGAATAGAGATGAAGGATCACTGTCCTGGATGTTCAAAGTGTGATCTCACTGGGAGAGAATAGAGATGAAGGATCACTGTCCTGGATGTTCAGAGGCTTACTTTAGTACAACAAATGATCCTCTCACCAAATCCAGTCACATCATCCCTACTGACCCTGCAGTACAAACTATTTTAGTCTTAGCCTTGCTGCCCTCAGTGTATTCCTGTTTTAGCACTCCCTAAACCTGGAAAAGAAATTAAAGGGAAGAAAGACAATTCACCATTGAAACTGTTGACACTGCAACAAAGTGTCAGCTTAGTCCAGCAGTGGGCTTGATAATCACCCAGCAGGGTCCCAGATGCAGAAGTCCCTGGAAACACACAGTCTCACCCTGCTCCCAGTGGAAAAGCTGTGGAGGCCAGAGCACAGGGTCTCACAGCCCCTCTGGACCTACAGCAACCCCTAAAATCGTGGGCCAATGTCTCAGCCCCACTCTAGCCTAAGGGCGAAGTGACTACACAGATTTCAGCTGTCCCTGGTGCAAAACCTATCACCATCACTTATGAGCATATAATAAATGACCTGAGATTGTCATATATTTCCTCTAAACTGCCACGTTGCAAACTGTGACCAATCTGACTGCCTAACATAATAAATGACAATTTAACTCCATTCATTACAGGCACTATCACAGCTACTTCAGTGCAAAGTTGTGATTATGGTGTGGTGTAATGGAGCATGTTCCAGCTTGCTGACAGCATTATGGTCTCTGGTAATTATGCTATTTTTCTTATCTCTGTGAGTCACAGAATAAACAGAACAAATGGTAAGTGAAGATTTTTGCTAAGAAAGTGTTAGGTGGCCTTTTTTCAGACCAACCCCGTTGAACTATGAAGGATGTACAAATCCTTGGCAGAAATAGGTCTAAATCAATTCTACTATGAGCAGTTGCTTGGTTGCTTTCATCTGCTTGTTTTATCCTTTGGTAATCAATGACCTATTTTAGCTTTGATCTGACAGTAAGATTCAAAAATCACTTTCCCCCACATAAAACTACTACTTCAAATGACGTATTATTTTAAAATGTGAAAGTATATAAGGTAAATCTTCTCAGTATTGAATAAAGAATCCTCTTTCATCCAGCTCATGCCTTTAACCAGAAATACATAATTTAAACAAATTCTGAGCATGATACAAAGCAACGCATGAATTAAGTTAATTTTATTCTGTGATTTGAAGTTGTCTTAACCAATCATGCTGAAACCAGAGAAAAGCTGATGTACCTGAAAGTCAGTGAGAAGTTTTTATGTCTGCAGTACATCTGTGTTTACCAGCTCCGTTTTTGATGAGCTCAGTTTTGCTTCACCAAGGGTCAGTTGCTGTCCCAAGTCTGGAAAATTAAAAAGTCTGCCATTAAAGGTATACAGCCAGTTTTATGAGAATTTATTTGACTGGAAATTAACATTCAAAGTTCATTTTGAGGTCTCTTACTGTCTATGTTACAAAAATTGCTAAAAGGACTTCAAATTATTGTATTTCTACTGATGGTTCCATCAATGACTAATACCTATGTTTAGATCCTGTTACAAATACCTCATAATTACAATAAGAAAACCCGGCTTAATGACACAGTGCCCTTCACTTATTACTTCTCTGGTATATGTGCTATTTGTCTGAGCAAACTTCTTTCACCAAAATTACCTGGGGGGATATTTCATAACATTTACAGTTTCTGTCATCAGGAGAAAAGATACGTAGTAGAAACATCAGTTCTGTGTAGCACCCTTTGCCTCTGAACAAGCCTTCTCTCTGCCAGCAATACACAAATCTTCATGGAGAGGGATGCATTATCTCTTTATCAATTAAGTGCCAATAAAACTACAAGATTCTGTTTGCTTCCTTTTCTCTTATTTGGAAATCTGGATTAACTATGCAAGAGAAATAGTAAGGGAGAGGACCCTGCTTTAATCACAACTGTTTGTTTCACTTTAGTGTCCCTGGGAATTTCAGAGGCTTCATTTAGCATTTTGAGATAGGGAAAGAGTAAAGCAAGGTGACAACCAGAATTTTAACTTCATAGGAAATGTCATTAGTTTGAAGATTGTTTCCACTCTCAAGCAGAACAAAAGGGCACATGAAAATATTAGAGGAAAAGGCTAGATAGGATTCAAGTAAGGTAAAATATTTTCCTCCAGTTTGTCTTCTTTTTACGTTCTTTCCAATATAAGATTCAATGTGTTTAGAAATGTCAGTCATTTCAAAATACAGAATATTCCCAAACAAAAATAAATTGAGTTAAGCCATCTCATAAATAGAATTAAATTCTTCGTTGTATGAATATTCAGCCTTGCCTTAAGCATATTTTCAAATGAGAGAATATTACACCAGGGAAAATTACCTACTTTTGCTTTATGAAGCAGAACAATAGGATATTCTGCAGCAGGGAAGTTGAGTGCTAAATCTCTGTGGAAGAGGCTAGGAATCTTCTCAGCCTTTTTGTTGTCTTTGGCTGCTGACTCCTTTTTCCCCCCACATCTTTTGTACCTGACTGAAAAAACAGCCAAGTACTGTGTACTCCCCAACAGCCACTGGGGAGAAATTATGAACCATGGCCAGGCAGAAGGGATAAACAGGCAAAATATTCAAGAATTTCACAGAATCATGAAGTACTAGGTTGGAAGGGACCTCAATATTCATTTTGTCCAACCTTTCTTGCCAAAAGCACAGTCTAGACAAGGTGGCCCAAGATCCTGTCCAACTAGATCTTACAAGTGGCTCATGTTGGGGAATCCACCACTTCTCTGGGGAAATTATTCCAGTGTCTGGTTGTTCTCATAGTGAAAAATTTTCCTCTTGTCTCCAACTGGAATTTCTCTAGGAGTACCTCGTACCCATTACCCCTGGTGTTTTCCATGTGACTCCTTATAAAACAGGAGTCTCCAACTTCTTTGTAGACACCCTTTAAATACTGGAATATGGTGATGAGGTGTCCACAAAGCCCTGTTTTGTCAAGGCTGAACACACCCAGCCATCTCAGCCATTTTCATAGAACAGGCTTCCTGGTCCTTTGGTAGTTTTTGTGACCCTTCTCTGGATCCTTTCCAGCCTGTTCATCTTTTACTTGCTTAGTGAGAACCAAACCTGGACACAGTGCTCCATGTATGGCCTGACAAGTGATGAGTGGAGTGGGATAGTGACTTTTTTACTTCCTCTGGTGATGCTTTTGTTCATACAACCCATAATTTCTTTCCCATTGGCTTTCTTTGCTGCTCAAAAAGATATCAGGGAAAGAAGAATGTGGGGATTTAAAACAAATCCAGTGCATTTACTTGAGGATGAAAAGGTTTCTTTTGCATTTTACTATAAAACCTGTTAATGTGTTGAATATAAACTAGGGTATTGGGCCTCTAAAGTTATAGATTTTGGCTATGAATTCTGTCTTGGTTGAAACATAATCTGATCAATTGCATAATGTCCTTACAGAAACAGATTATCAAGAACAAAAATAATCTGAATTTCAAAGGTAGGTCCTGAGCATTTGCTCTTCTCCCTGAGTTTTGATAAGAGTAGTGAATGTTCACTGCCTCTCAAACTACGCTTGAAAGTTGTGATTTTCCTCATCTTTTTCATTATGAATGTGACATAAAATTTACACTAACTCAATATGGCCAATTTATAAGCATCACACACTGAAGTGAAACAGAAGGACCCTGACGAAAATTAAATGGAGATTGTCTAGGGATTGCAGCTTGGAGAAAGAGATCAATCATCATTTCATCTCTTTCAAAATCTTTAGACTCAGGTTTCATGTTAACACTGAAAGGGAGCTTTGCATATCAGGAGCAGAGATACAAGCAGGCACAAATGGGCACAGAGTGCACAAGGTACCAGAAAGTATTAAGCCAGACAAAGGTGGGTTTGCAAGGCCATGTGTCTTTCTGCCAATACTGCTTAGTTGTCCTCTTCAAGGGATTTATACTTCATCACTGTTCCCAGAATAAGTTACCAAAGTCTGAGCAGTTCTTCAGCCAATTTGAGCTACTGGAATTCTTTGAAGTGTGTAAGGAAACACCAGTTTATAATTGCCGTGGGCCTGGCCCAAGATTTCTAAATAAGAATAGACATTAATTACATATGGAAACAGTCATCAATTGCAGATTGCACTGAGAGACAATGGTTATAATCTAATTGTAGTTTTCCAGTTCTCATGACGGTCCATGACGCCAGCAGATTATTTAATTACAACTTCTTTTCTCAGCCCAGGATACTTTGTTATTGCTATCTGGGAAACTAGATGAAATTAATTAAGAAATAAGGTGTTAGACATGAGGTCAAGATGAATAGGCACATCTAAGAAAGTAATAAAATACTGATGAATATTTATCAAAAAATCTGATGAAATCACAGAGGTATCTAGACAATGGAAGAGCCACAGTTTTTCCAAAGTAAGAAGACTGTTTGAATGGTCCTCCATTTATTTTCAGTCTACCCCTACAGCTCATTTCCTCGTGAAAGACCTGAGGGTGTACAGCCAATTTTTAATACGAGTTTTTGTGTTCAGCCTGCTTTTAGTCTATAATTTTGCTAAGGCATCTCTGGCTGCTCAGTAACAGACCCATCCAAAGCCTTAAATAGAAAGATGTTGGCATTTCACATCAGGAAGCAATAGCCACGATTTTTTATTTGTTTTTTAATACCCCTTCATTGTTCCATTGTTCCAACAATGATGTGATGATCATCCTACTTAAACTGTAGCACTGTGTAATTCTGGAGCACTAACCTTTTTCTTTTCTCTGGGGAGAGGTTAATGCCAGTTTCCCACCACACCTGCAAGTACATCCCTGTCTTTTATAAAGCATAGCCAAAAACTTAAAAGCTGACAGCTGAGTAAAAGCATCATTGCACACTGAAGCTAAAGGTTACATTAAAGAAAACACCCCTTCATTCAGTATTTAGTAGGAAGAAAATAAGGCCTTTTTAAAGAACCGTTTTGTTCTTTCCCACATAGGGAAAGGTTTCTTCCCATTTACAGGCTTCAGAGAACAGACATTTCAGTTTTCAAGACTTCTAGCAGATATTTAACAAGTTCAGTCAAACTGAAGACCATGTTCCATCCTTGGCATGCTGGGCAGGTGGGACATTTTCTAACACTGCAGAAAGCTACCTGGCAAAGATCAAAATGAGCAAAGTGAAAGGAGTGGCAAGTGCTGAAGAATCCATCCACCCCCAAACCAACTGTCAGAATGAGGTGTTTTCATCTTGACTTGGGGGCCTTTACAAATCCAAAACTGCCTGCTTTGACAATACATTGTCCTTACTCACTATATTCCATCCATGTATTTTATCCAAAGTGGAGAGGAGTTCATATGGAAACAATAGGTTAATCTTGCATTTTAAGTTATTTCTAAATTATCTTTTTTTTTTTTCTGTGTCAGTACTGTATGTCTGTAGATTTAAAGAACACAATTAAATGTTCCTGGTAGGGGAATGTGGTGGGTTGATACTGGCTATGTCCACCTAACATAACTGT
This sequence comes from Cisticola juncidis, assembly GCA_013400215.1. Lineage (NCBI taxonomy): Eukaryota > Metazoa > Chordata > Aves > Passeriformes > Cisticolidae > Cisticola > Cisticola juncidis. Next base: position 485,349 of record VXBR01006348.1, on the reverse strand, counting down.
CAGATGTCCACCTAACTGCTATGACTTCTCCTTAACTGGACATGGCCAGAAAACAGGATGATAAAATTTATGGTTTAGAATGAAGACAAGGGCATAATTTATCAGTTACCATAGTAGTTCATCTCTGCTGCTCCAACCCCTGAGAGAAGTCTGAGTCTCTGTGGTCTGGAGTCTTTCAGAACACACCTGCTCCCCCACAGCCCTCTCCAGCCTAAAGCACCCACACATCTCCTGCTTCTTTTGCTGCTATGTTTGCAGGGTTGTTTTTCCCTTCTTTTGCTCACCTTTCTCTCTGAGATCTGGTGTTTTGCACTTTCTTAAATATGTTTTTCCAGAGGTGCCACCAGCCTTGTTGGTACACTCAGGTATGCCCTGGGGTGGGTCCATTGGAGGCCCCTGAAGCAGCCTGTGTCCAACATAGGGCAACCACCTTGACACCAAAGCCTGCTGCCTGCACCAAAATACTAGGAGAAAGAGAGGGCTCTTTCCTAGCAGCTGCTGGACCCAGGCATCACATTTTGCTCATCTCTAGAAGCTGGGGAAAAGCCTCTACAGCAACTGATGGAGCAGCCAGAAGCACTGCCCCAGGCCACCAAACTGATGCCTCCTCATGTCTTCAGCAATTCTGACATGTATTTACTGTGCTGGCCTCTTCCACAATGCCAGTTTGTCATAAATTTGGACAATTACCATTACCAATTTCGCGTTTGCAAAAGAGGAGTTGCTGGCTGGTTTGAAGTAATAGCTAAATACTGGTGGATTGACATTGCTTCACGTTGGTAAGGAGGACAGAGAGATTAAGATTTTCACCTAATTCTGTCCTCCTTTCAGCCCAGCCCCCTGGGCATTCAAGAATTCCCAATAGGCACTCCAGAATAAATAGCATCAGGAATCATAGGAATGCACCTGCAAACAACAGAAAATCACCCATTTCCAGCAAGTGGCTGATGCTGCTGATTAGTTCAGCAGGCACTCCAGGGACAGAAGAGAAAAAGATAACAATATCATAGAATACAGAATTATAGAATCATAGGATACTCTGAGTTGAAAGGGACCCACAACGATCAGGTCCAGCTCTTGGCCCTGCACCGTACAGCCCCAGGAGTCACACCAAGTGCCTGAGAGCATTGTCCAAATTCTTCTCAAGCTCTGTCAGGCTTGGTGCTATGACCATTTCCCTGGAGAGCCTATTCCACTGCCTGAACACCCTCTGGGTAAGAAACTTTTCCTAATATCCAGCATAAATGTCTTCTGTCACAGCTTCATGCCATTAATGCCCTCTGGTTCTATCACACAGTCACGAAAGAGAAGAGATCAAGGTCTGCCCCTCCTCTTCCCCTCACGAGGAAGTTCTTACTGCAGTGAGCTCAGTGACCTAAAGTGATGTCACTCATCATATGGCTTCCCTTCCAGACCCTTCACTATTTTCCTAGCTCTCCTTTGGACACTCTCTAATAGTTTAATATCTTTCTTATATTGAGTCACCTAAAATTGCACACATTACTCATGGTGAGACCATACCACTGCAGAGCAAAATAGGACAGTCGTGTCCCTCAACAAGCTGGCAATGCTGTGCTATCAAGTTCAGGACATATATTTTCTTGCTGTCCTGCATGTAGCAGGATTTCCAAACCCTGTGGTGTTCCCAGAAATGTGTTATCCTATCTAAGAGAATTTAGGGGTTCAAAAAGCTGTTCCTGGAGTAAAGCTTTTCATGGTGGCAGAGACCTTGTAGGCAAGGATGTTTGTGTCCTCCTAAAGAAAGGCTACCTTCAGGGCAGGGCCATAATGGATCTGACACAGGAAATCTAGTCTAAGCAGATAACTTTTAAAATGCTGAATTACTTTACTTCATAAGCTAGAAAGAGGGAAGGAGAAGAAAAAGAAAAAAAAGTTGATTCCTTTTAATTTCTTTTTCTTTTGTTGCAATCTTGTTTAGAAAAGCAATTTTCTCAGACCAATCAATTGCTGTCTGATTATACAGACTCCCCCTTCACCACTAATATTCTAAAATAGCACTGAGCATGCAAAAATTAGGAATCTCGTTTTGCACAAGTGATGAAACACTGATGGGCTTCCACAGGGTCTTTCCTGCTTCCTTTTGCAATTTTCACTTGCATACACATCTCAGGGGCATCTTTTTGGCATATTAAAATATTATACCTGTTTCTACTGTTTGATTTGGGCTCTGAGCTTGATTTTTATATAAGATTGTTGACAGCTGCCAGCTGTGTCGATATTCTGCTGTAAAGTACCCCTGTTCAATCCAAAGCTGATGCCTAGCTAGGAAAATTGCAGTGGCATCTGCAGGGAAGGTGACTGCTGTCCTAGGTGATGAATGCAGCTGCAGCAGCACCAGACTGGGTGCAAGAGTGTCATTTACACCTCAAAAGAAGCTTGCCAACCTGAGGACTGAGGGTTTAATTAAAGGCATTTAATCACCCAAAATTCTTCAAGTAACAATTGGCTTTTTTTGAGAAAAAAGCTTTAATTGCTGGATTGTCTCTTACCCTTTGTTAAAGAACAAAATCTTTTTGTTCTTTTAGACCTAATTAGAGGCCACTCAGTGTCATGCTCTGATTCATGTAACACCAGAGGAAATTGCTGAAGATGGGTTTGTCCTAGAGGTATTGAAAAGGGAATAGACTTGTGCTCCAAGGTCTTTTCTCAAAACACCTTCTGCAAGCTAAACAGATGCCATAATATAGCTAAAGGATAGGTACTCCCATACAACTATAGGGGTTTCAATGTTCCTGTCAGACATGGACCCTCACCCAGTTCTACCTCAGCATACTCACTGGGATCCCATCTAAGCTTCCAGCTCTTTGTGAAACTATGTTCTAATAGTAACTCTGAATCTTCACCAGGAAAGACACAAACTCACCTCTCATTGCTGTTTGTTTTGGTTTTTAAGTGTGCATACAGCTTGATGAACTCCACTCTTGTAACACATCAAAAGCACTCAGACATTTTCAAGAGTGGAAGGACTTAATCAGGTTATCAGCCTGGTGTTTGAAAGAATATTTCTTTGGGTAATTGCCACAATTTTCTTGTTGTTGAAGTTGAGCACGGATTGATGAATGAACAGAGAGATCATAAGAAGTTTAGATAGATTATTTAGTTTATGAAGTTATCCAATCTACCAAAAAATCTGAGTGCTGCAAAACCACTATGTGAGCTCTGACCAATCCCTTGTCAAGCTGTAGGCTTAAGCTCTGTGACAGATCCTTCTCACCTATCCCTTAGAGGAACCTGTGTGACATAAGTTGTGGGGTTTTTCCCATGACATATGTGAAATCAACGTTTAATTACATTAAAAGTTAGGGGTTTTTTTTCCTTTTTTTTAAGTACTCCTCTGGTAGATGTTGTGATGCTGCATTAGGACCACTGTGGAAGACACGGTGGTGAAGGAGCAAGTGACCTTGGGAAGTCAGGTTGGCTCTGTTGAACCTTGTACTTGGGTTTGAGAAGCCTGGATGTCAATCAGCAGATGTAGATGACATAAGGAATTTTTGCTGGAATATCAGTGCTGCCCTGTGCTCCACTCTGGTGGGTGTTATGAAAGACACCTGTCAGGAGAAAGTTTTGTTTGTTACAAACAATGAAATGTCCCATTGTGTAGGAGGAAGGAGGAAGGGCTCTGTGGATATGGCCTAGACAGTGCACCATGGGAAAAAGCAGACAGGGTCTGTCCTATGCTGCACAAAAGCAGGATCCCCAGTATCCAAAGGGTTGTATCTGCTTGTTACCTGTATTCCTCCTTTTATTCTACTTAATTTAAACAGCTATTTTATTACAGTGTCATTAGCTGAGCCTTTTTCTGTAGTACCCAGAAAGAATCCTGCACCGCTCATCACCGTCACCGTGATGCAGAACAGATACATGCAGGTATCCCTGCACAGTATAATGTCCCAGTTCGTTGAGATTCTCATTCCTCCCAGTTATTCTCATCTTAAAATTTAAATTCTCATAATTAAAATTTTGCAGAAGTGATGTCATGTTTTGAAGACAAAGTCTAAGACTTAGCATTAGGGAGAAGTGCTATCTCCATTTAAGTGAATTTTACAGGAAAAAGTCTTTGGGGATGGAAGTATAAATCACTCTGCATCCCCAGGGAAACTGCATACAGGGTCACAGACAACTTGCTATCAGGGGACATTCTTCTCCTTTCCATTCCTACCATTGTGTTTCCCAAAGGACTGCTTCCCATGAGCCACAGGGTAGTGACCTCACTGCCCTGCCCTGGGCAGCCTCTTCCCCAAATATCACTGGATTCCCTGAGAATGGTCCATTACTTGTGGCATACCAGTGAGGTTCTGTGCCTTCAGGCCTGTCAAAGACAAATTGGCTTTTCTGAGAGGGTTTTTAAGCAGTCCTTCAGAGTAAGTCTACAAATTAGGTCTGTGAGTGGCTTTTCTTACTGAAGCAGGTTTTATCTTGCTTACAGTCTGTAACTGCACAGCCCAGTGCTCAACATCCACACTCTTATTCTGGAATAGACAAAAACGCTACCATAACATCCTGGCATCATTTTCAGCACTTTCTCTCTTAGTACAAGATACACTTTCCCATCCAAAAGATTTTACACATCATATCCATTGGTTTTAACAACATATATTAAAATAAATTGAACTATTCCTTACTAGTAGTAAAGTACAATAATTTAAAATAGCCATTGCTGAACACTGGTATTATGAATAAAGCAAGGAAATTCCTACTTTTTCCCAGCATGTAATACACCTTCTACATTTTAGGGGACTTTCATGACATGTGTTAGGTATGCCAGTGGCCATTATGTTTGTAAGTGTATTTGAGGGGGAAATAAACAGCACATTATAGCACACTTAAATAGCATACTTAATGTAAACTAAAAATAAATACCTTCCTGCAGAGACTGACATCTCTAAATAAGATCTGTGCAGTGAAGATCTTCCATAGATGAAAAAACATTTATTAAGATCATTGCCTCTGGGAATATCTCAAAAATTAATGAGTTGTGACAATTCAAATGATTCTAGAAAATTATTCTAGACCAAGCACTGGCTCCAACATGGAACATAAACTCTCCAAAATTCAATTATATAGGACCTGGCCTCCATCTTCCTAGAGAAGCCACAGCTGTGGCTGGAGTACCTTGTACTCTCCTTGCTCTGCTCAGCAGGAACAGGTTTGTGACCATGAGAAGCCAGGACCATTAGAGGGGAGTAATCTCAGCTACCTCATGGGGAATGTCCATGAGGATGTCTGTAAGGCTTAGAAGGCATCTCACTTAGGGCAGTGCATGGGTATCTAATAAGGCCCTGAGCTGCTGGGATCCCACATCACCCTGTCTTCACAAAAGAGGCACCAGTGATGCCTTAGGATTTTAGCTTTTATATTTGTCAGTTTGTCCTGTACTGCATGAGCGTGTAATTCTAAACTCCATATAGAGTGAAGGTTAACTTTCTTCACATTTTGGTCAGACAAAACAATCCCTCTAGGCCTGAAATTCAGTTTTAACTTTGTCTAGCCTCTCTTTCTAGATAAGCCCCAAAACAGCATCACAAGGCACTGTGTTGGTCCACTCACACTGAAATTCTTCTGGTGCTTTTTCACTTCAGCTGTTGTTTAGCCCCTGAGAATCAGATTCATTCCCTTGGGGATCTGAATCTCACACACTGGGGGAGATGAGAAGGTACCCAAGCTTGGCTCAGTGGGATGCACAGTGATGCTGTCACTGAGGCACCTCATATGAGGTCATCAATGAAGTTTTGAGGATCTAGACCCATATATCAACAACAAGAAATGAAAAATGAACACAGTGTGCTTCACTAACCTAGAGAAAACCAAGAACAGTGACCCAATAAACAGCTGATGCAAGACATTGTAATTGCAGAGCTCACAGCTAAATTGTAACTTTACTGCTGCACTTTTAAAACTATTTCCATCCAGTCCTTCATTGCACCAAACCTCTAAGTGTATCACTAAAGATGGGTGAGCTACTTACATTTTACCACATCAGTGGCTGTCACAGTTGAAATATCCATTTTATTAAAGGTTTCACAACTCTTTAACTGTGGGGGAACACGTTCAACACTTTGCAGTATGGCAGACTTCTGTCTTTCAAACTGCTTAAACACTTTTTCTTTAAGCTTTTTACATTAAAGTGAACAAAAGAAGCATTGCTGGTTCTCTACCATTTAGCAAATGACAGCATTTCATTGCACAGTCCTGAACACACGCTATTTAGGGCACAATCCCTCCTTTCAGAATAGAGATATAATGCCAAAAGAATCTCTCCAGAAATGCTTAAAATTATTCTTTGAAGAAAGCACTTACTCAAGCCCATTTGTCTTGAGAAATTACTTTTTAATTCTCTATCTCAAGCAAAGCTGTAAGCCTCATATTTTCAATTCAATTTGTTGTTTAATGGAACTAGTTGATCAAATTGATACATTTTGAAAAAATTTAAATATCTTATTCTCTCTTCAGAAAGCTGAAGTAAATGTTCCAGTCAAGGTGACAATTCTGCAAAGATGAATTGACATAAATTAAAGTCGTTACCTGTTTTCTTTGTTTCTAAAGATTAGTTTAACAAATTTTATTACATGGGTATATTCCATCACCGAAGTAGTGAAAGTGGTTTTCCTGTTCTAAAATCTGAGTTATATAAATTAAAAAACCCAAATCCTTTGAAAATTTCAGTTGACAAACTTGCATTAATTTTGCAAAAATTAATTTAATTTGTGTCTCAGTATGTGTTCACAAAATTAAAATGTAGATTCTTTCCCAGAAATGTTGGTGTTTCTGATTTCTTTGTCAAGCAGATCAGTAGCAACTTTTCTTTAGAGGAGCTATCTCACTTGGCACCATAATGTTTTGATGGCAAAAGTGCTAAAAATTGCCTTTCAAAAGATAAAAACCAAAACAATTTTGCCTCAATTTAGTAATATCACCTCCAAAATGAGTAAGCAAAATCCTCAGCTACTGCAGGGTAAGACAACAGTCTATTCTGGCCTCCCATATTGTGAAACCACTTTTCATAATATGAGCAAAAAACACTTTTAAAAACCTCTCTGAGATTAACTCGCTGCAATCCTCCTAGCACTACTTCTTCTTCCCCAGTGGACAAATGAACAACAGAAGCTTCCTCATGCCTGTGTTCACTGGATATATCTTCTTTCAGAGCAGCTTTTATGGCACAGAGTATAACAATTACAGAAATACTGAGGGCTCGGAGTATCCTTAAAAAAGGATGTGAGGACATTGAAATGGAATGCACACAGTGAAGATATGTTGCTTCTTGTAAACAACAGCCTGAAATCAAGTCAGAAACAAGTTACAAGACAAATAACATTTTCTCACCTAATGCTGAAATATCTTGAAAGTAGCTCTGAATTGCCTAGCTAATGAAGGGGCCAAGGAGCCCAGAAGAAAGATCACTTTAGGGAAGAGGTTTTAGCTGTGATGGTTGCTGTGTTTGCTGCACATGCTGAGTCCACAAGCAGTCCATTTTCTTGTTTTGATTCCTAAAATCTTCCTAGGGCCAACTTCCCTTACCTCCAGTTGTTTTCTGAAGGGCAACCACTGTTTCTGTCAGGCCTGCATCTCTGAAAAGAATAAACCAAATTAGATCTGAAGACAATTTCTTCCCACAAAGACACTAGTTCATGTAGTGGTGAGTCATTTTAGGGCCCATCCAGGAATTTTTACTGATGAGGATCCACTCTCAATCTTGAGAGGGAGACTAATTCAGAATTTGTTTTTTCATACTCACAGTACTTACAAGGATGAGTTTGGAAATATTTGCCATATTTTGCTTTAAATAGCATGTCAGGGGATCATCTGATGTTAGTCCCTAGAGAATATACACCAGTGTTAGTGTCAGGGACTGGGGTGGTACAATGAAAACTGAAGGAAAATTGTAAGTTCATGCTGCAAACCTGCTCTCGAGAGTTAAAACATATTTATTGTGAAGCTGACAAGTTCTTCTGCTCAAAAGTATTTCTTGTCCTCTTACTATCTCCCTCTGTATTTCCAGTGGACAAAACTTCCTTCTCATTTTATAAAGCTAGGGAAAGGCAGGAATTTTCTGTGTAAGCCCATGGGTCTGTCTCTGTCAGCAGCAGGAGATCTCAAGCTGTGGTCTAGGGCTGGTAGAACAGAAAATGTCTTAGAAAAGGGTAAAAGAAGGCTGTGGTAGGGGCATTCCCTTGGCAGATAAACACAGGCAGATACTAATGCTGACTGAATGCAGGAGGGGCACTTGTCCCAGTACAACATCCACTGCTGGAATCCTGCCAGTGCTGGGGCCTCTGTGCTCAGCTCAGGACACGGGCCAGACCCACAGGGCAGGGTATGGATGTGTGGAGTTACCTCAGGTGCCTGTAAGGACAGTTCTGAGCCTCTGAATGTGGGCCAGAGGGATATATGATCATAGCATAGTGATTTTGCTTTATTGAGGTATATATTCAGAGAAGGATGGGGTTTCTGGCCCAGTTTGGAACATGGCATTGGAAAATGAAGCCAAGATTATTAGCTCTTTTGGGTAAAGATTTTTTTTCACTTGTTGGCTGTACTTTTTCTTCCAAATCCTTGAGCTTTTATTTTGCCTTTGTGTTATGTTTCAGTAAGAGTAAAGAGCAGTAATAAATGGTTCAGTCTAAGGTTATATTTTATCCTATTTTATTTATTTTCCCAGTTGATCATCTATTTAATCAGATGAATCATATGCAGCTTTCCATAAACCAAGTAATTTTATCTGCTCTGGAGCAATACAGTGATCAACAATTCCTTCTAATGTATCACAACAGGAAGCTGACTAAAATCATAGTTGGCTATTAAACATAGAGGACAGACCTAAAGGACTGCATAAAGCTGCAAAACAAGATAATTCACAGGATTCTGTGATTCCCACAGATCGGGGAATTATGGGTTTTTTTGAAATATGGTAACTAACATGACATTCTTATTCTCTAAGAAAGGGTATATATACCATCTATCTACTGGAAGGGTTTTATTGTACTTGCCAACATCATAGATTTGGATGAGAAATCAGCACTTTGGCTGGGAATCTTGCTAAGAAACTTACCTTTATATTTGTTCTTCTTCTCAAGGCACACTGTTGGCAGGCAACAGAAGTTCTTAAATGGACTGAATTTTATAAATTGTTCTTTCTGGAAAATCTGCATTTTTGTAATAAATTCTTCTTGGATTCAGCATGTCTTAGCAGAGAGCATTTTTATTGCAGTGAAACCAATTTATAATCTCGAACTCTGAAAATCACCAATTCCAGCAGACATCCTAACACATTCATTAAAGCTGGAGATCAGCTTAGTGAACACCTTTATTGCAGCTTTCAAAACTCTTTCTATTACCCTCATAATCACACTTCGATGTGCATGTGAAAATTATAAACAAAGTGGTGCTGTCTGATTGAAATGACTGTGACCAGACTTGAGGATGCAATGGGATTCAGCAGAGTGTGTCTGGCACATCCTTTGTAGTTAAACCAGTTGCCAGGCAGTGTGTGAATGACTTGCATGCTCATCAGGGCACAGATTGATGAAATTTTTCTTTTAGAACAAATAACTTGAAGAATTATTGTGATATAAGGAATAAGGAATTCCTCTTTATGATTTTTTTTGTGAACTGGCCTGATTTCAGGTGGTTCACCAAGTTCTAACTAGCAGGATTTTTGCATAATATTCCCTGTGTAGTATTTAATGCATTTTAAGTAAAACATCTCAGTGATATATCCCAGCTGTACGTTTTAACTCTCCAAATAGATGTCTTTTTTAGAGACAAACCTAGAGTGGGACCTGGGTCTAATTATGGTTCTGGAGGGCAGGGAGGTATCCATGCAAATATTTGTAAAACACCCAGGAGGTTCAACTGCTTGCATGAATAAAGTACTAAGCAATTAAAGCACTCACAAAATAGAGTAATACGTTACCAATAGTAGCTATATGACTTTACCATAAATATTCATAAATCTATTAGTGCCTTATTTTTTCTGTTCCATTACTGCCAAGTGAAACTATACCACAAACCTGCACCTTAGTAATCACACAAATATATCCTGGAGATTTTGAGAGGTATTAAGCAACTGGTAAGACCAACGTGTAAAATGTATTTCTAGGACTGAAATTACTTGAGTTCAGTCCTAAAAATACACCAACTACACCAAAGAATTCAAACACAAAAGTTAATGATTTTCATCATGTGGCTGAACACAAATAACTGCCTCTACTTTTAGATGCATGAGAGTGTTGATTTGCACCAAGGATAAATCATTTATATGGCATGTCCCTGATATGCCTTATCCTATGAGATGCTATTAACACTTTGAATGACAGAGTAAGGATATTTGCCTTTATTTCCAAATTCAAATCTTCCTGTTCACTCTCCTTTGAGCAGTGCATGGTCTTGGACTTCAGTAGTATGAGCAGCTGGTGAGGAAGGAATATACTGTCAACATAGACATTTAAACATTGGCTTAATTATTCAGTACCTAGCTGGTCCCCTGGGAGGCTGCTCTCCACTTCTGTGCTGTGATCCACTGCCTGCTGAGGAATGGAAAGCCCCAGGAGAGTGGCTGGGTAGCTGTGTGCTTCCCCACACCATTCGTGCACAAGAACACACTCCTGGCCAAGGAAACACATTCCTCCTTGTTGAGGGAGTGAGAAGCAACCCCACTCAGCAGTGCAGAGAGGCTTGAGACAGGCTGGGGTTTTAGTATGGAAGGACGAGAGGGAGTTGCTCTGGGGCAATCCGTTCACAGTGGTGGGCTAGGCTCTGCCCCTTGGAAACCCAAAATCTAGTATTCCCTGTGTGATGGTATTTTAAACATAATTGGAAAAGAGGCAATGGGCATCACATTCACCTATACTCAAACTAATGATATGGGTTACAGATAGAAATAGAATGCTACTTGAAAAAATCACAGCAAATGAATGACTCAGACCTATGAGGACATGAATAAATTGCATCTGCTTAAAAGCCATGCTAATGAGTGCATTACTCTTTTTTTCTACATGGTTGGTTGCTCAGTGAGCAGAAATATATTACATGTTTATGTCACTTTTTTATTCTAGAGGTACATGTACATCTGCTGCACATAGCCAAGGGGATATCAGCAGAAAAGAAACTGGAAATTCTGTAAATCTGTGACAAACTAGAAATACTACTGCTACTGCTTAAATCCTACAAATTATTATTGCAGATATTGATTTATCTTGCAGAAAACTACTGTTGGCAGACAAGAATTGATTTTACTGTACCCGAATTGTCAAAAATGACAGAAAAGGGGGTATCTGATCCCAGAAAACAATTTTAAGCAACCACTGATTTAAACCACATTGGCTTCATTAGCAGAGAGGAAACAAAACAAGGAGTCATATAAATTTTTTCTGGAGCAAACAAACTTAATTTTCCTGCTTCCAAGAAACAGTAGTGAAGAGCAGAGTTTTCAATGCAATGAGCTTACAGAAGGCAAGAAGTACCAGATTGTAATTACAATGTAAATAAGGAAAATTAAGTGATGTACTGAAAATGAAGGCAAAAGTGAAGAGAGGCTTTAATTGAGGGACAAGTAGGAGAAAATCAATTAAAGCACCATTTGGAAGTAAACAGCAGAAATGGCAGAGCATAAATCATCCTCCAAGGAAACCTCTCTCTAGCTCATTAAATATTTCAAAATTATTTATTATGAGCAGTTGTCTGCTCACCTTCCCAAACTTTTTGCCACAGTACTTGGAGCAGGAGGAGCACTCCAAGGCTGGCCAGTTTTTTCCTCTGGCCACAGAGAATGGTGACAGGCTGATACTCTAATCCAGTAGTGTGCTTTTCTAGTTGACAGTACATTCTCAGCCACTCTCATCTTCAGTCCTAAACTCACAGAGACTCTTGCTTTGCTTTCTGATGGGTGGTTTGCAAAATCTTACATGAGATGCATTTACCATGTAAGATGAAAGCAAAAATGGAGTAACTCTGTAGGAGATCCTGGCCTCCTTGGGACGGTTGTGCTCAGGTTTTTTTCACAGCTCTTGAACCTCTGGTCTCTGTCACAACCTGCCCCAAACATGTGACTTTGCATGATGGACAGAGGAAATGCAACACAAAGCTCAGAATGAGGATCAGGGCATTCAAAAGGGGGGTTTGGAACATGGATCTCCCATTCCAAACTCGCTCCACAGCTGCAGCACAGCTCCAAGCCTTTGCTCCCACTCCTTTCTCTCCACATCACACCCAGCCTGGGTAATGTAAGAAAGAGACCACAATGTACTAAGGAGGAATGAGAGGTGGGACTAAGAATACAGGACTGCATGGGGGTGCCTGATGCCAGTTTCCCAGATGCAATTCTCTCAGCACCCAGAGGAGTTAGAATGAATTGTTACAGCCCAGATCCTTCATCTTGTCATATCAAGCAAAGTGACTCTTATTGTGCAACTTGCTTGCTTTCAGATTAGAATTATTCTTCAATATTTCTTTCTATTTGTCTCTAGTGCTACTTGCTGCCTATGGGCAAAGCCATTTGGTAGGTGTAGCCTGAAGTATCTATTGCTCTCCACTGAATCCCCTGTACATTTCATAATTTCATTGACACTTGTAGCTGCTGGTATTCACCTTGGAAGAGTCTTCAAAGAACCTATTGAGGAAAAATGTTCCTTTCTCCTCACTTTCACTCCACCCTCAGAATATAGCCCACCACCCTTCAAGACTACTGCCATGTATAAATCAAAAAAGCTAAAAAAACTTGAAAGAGAGCTGGGGACAGATTCTCAGGCCAAGTAGCACCTCAGAGAGAAATAAAAGTTGCTTCAGCAGATGGTTAGAGCTCCTTTGAATGTAAATGTTAATTTATGGAGCAAATCCATATAATTCTGAACATTCATTACAGGTTTACAAGAGTAAAGTGTTTTCAGATGTCTGTGTATCTAAGGCATGGGTAGGGATACACTACCCAGGTGGATGCTGGAGCATTCCCACAACACTGAGTCATAGGTCAGACCCCACAGACCCCTTCTAGACAAGTGAGCAGAGAGCAGCCCTGAGCTGAGAACCCCTTTGTTACTTGCACTTAAAGCTTTACTGTTATTTTTTCTTCTCAATCTCAATCTTTCTGTTTCTCCAGTTAAATAGTAGGCACTTGGAACAATATCTGTCCTAGTGTAAGATTAGCTAATGCCTCAAAACTCCCCTTTTTAGAAAAGGAAATTATTCTCTACACCCAAGAGGCAGGGTGGGTGGGAGAATGGATTCTGCTACATGCTCAGTTTGAAAGCATAAGTGTATAAAAGGATGAACACTAGTAGCTTCTGTATCATTAGCTAATTTCTGCATACTAATACATCAGCACCATAAAGTGCCTGGTAGCTTAAACATCATTATGCTACTGCAGCATCTTATACCACATCCCACTTGGGCAGATCTTGGGAGTGGGCATAGCTAAGAGAGGAGCATTGAAGGAAGTAAAAAGGACCAGCTGCACTGCAAATCTTTGTCTCCCTGCAAGGCCAGGGACATCATTGGTCCATCAGCTGCATTCTTCCCCTTTCACAGCATCTCCAGCCTCTGCTGAGCTGCTGCCAACAATGAAGATTTCTCCAGCATTTTTTTTTTCTGCTATGTTTCTTTTGTGCTCCATGGCTTGTTTTAAAGTATCTTGAAACTACATTAAGTTTTTTGGGAAGTTATGTCTATGTCTTTCAAAGAGTGAAAAGGTGAGGAAAAGGAATGCACAGGGTTAGAGGTTGAAAATGCCAAGGATTTCTGGTAAAAGTCTTGCTACCATAGTAGGCCACAGACATGCTTCAGTTTTGCTTTTCAAGGAGTCTTTATGCTGCACATGAAAAACCTTTATTCAAAACAAGAAGAATCACAAGGCTAAATACTATGAGAATGGAATTTATTGCAGATAGTAACATTAATTCATATCCCTGCTTTTATTTTAAGATCCTACTTAGCCTGAAAGGGCACAGTGTAAGTTAACCTCAGTATTATGATTTACCACTGTGAACTTATATAAGTTGACTAAATTGCCTATAGAGCTGTAAATATTAATGAGGTGTGGGGAACAGCAGTTGTGAGTTGTGTTACTTGGCTTGTCTCTATTAATATTAATGAAGTCTAATGAGCAGTGGTTTTGTCTGTGAATGGTGTTAGAGGTGTAAAAACATAAGTATTAATGATGTGGAAAAAACAGTCCATTTGGTTGTGACTTATGCTCTTTTCTAAACAAAAATATATCTTTCACTCTTCAGTGTTTTGATGGGGTTTTAAGCCACAGCCTCAGCCTCCACTGCTGCTACAATAAAACCGTATTTTGACAAACACATCCATCCAAAATGCAAGACGTGGTTTCCATTTCTGAGTTTGCCAAAGGCTGTCTCAGTCCCACCATCAGGGCTGCATTTCAGGGCTTTGGGAGGAGGATGTAGCTGTTGAACCTTTGGCAGCCCCAGACGAACATCTTGTACTTTATGCTATAAGCAGTGCAGATGGCAGCACTTATGTTTAACTTTTCCTGCTACTTTACATGTAAAGCTTCAGTTTCAGTTGCTTTAACATTTCCCAGAGTTTTCTGGTGTGCCTGGCCCCAGCTCAGGTTTTCCATTTACCTATCAGTGCTGCAGGGAAGGGGAGCACATGGGCCTCCCTGCACACCAAAGGGAGGGCAGCATCCTCTTTGCCCTCATTGCTCTCTGAAGTCTTGGATGTGTCCTGATGGTGCTCCAGCAGATCTGCTTTGGCACTTCCATGCAATTTCTGGTAGAAATCAGGCCAGACTCCTACTGTGCAATTTGTGGAAGGGTGAGTGTAGTGGTAGAGTAGGTGCAGCCTGGAAATCCATGAAACCCACCAGTATCCTCTCTGACTATGTAGTGTGTGTTAACATTTGTGAGATATTTAAGCACTTTCCATTGCTGTGCTGTTAGACATACATGTGATGATATGAGAAAAAAAAATCACCAGGATGAGGAAGCTGGAGATATGAAAAGTACTCAGAAAAGGGCTATTATTATGAGCAATTAATCAGGATGGGATAATACTTCAAGGAACTTGGTTTCCTTTAGCTGAGTTTCTACAGACAGGCACAGCAGATTCTGGAAGAGGACAGAAAATGCTCACGTCCATACCTGTTACATTTGCTGGCTATTTTTAAGCAGAAAAAGTAACAAGTCCACCAGGAGAAAAAAAAAATTGGAGAAGAGATCTAAATTAGGAGAGGAGGTATTGTAGGGCATTAAAAGCAGTACAGGAGCTGCAAATGCTCACCTTTGTCAGAAATGAGAAACTGGAAATTTTGAGATTTCATTTCCCTTTTAGGACTTCCATTTGGGAGGTTAGGTAAACACAGTTATTTCTAGATGTCCAGTAATGAATATTAGATGAAACTACATTTTCTAATAATTGTCCAGGACTTCTTGACATAGCTCATATCTTTACTTCAGTTCCAGTAAAGCCTACATTTTCTGTAACAATCACAAATCTACACTAAGCTGTCTTTTCCATGCCTTTCTTTCTCTTTTTAGTTTATGACCTTTTTTTCAGAGTGTTTCTATTAAAAAAGAAATGGCTTTGTAAAATGACTGTAATTCAAATGGAGTTTGTAACTGTAGTCCAAATAATGTAACACTTTGACAGAAGAAAAGGAGAATGAAAAAAATTCAAGAAAAAGTCTTTCCTGAACTTTCTTCCTTCTTTCTTCCGGGGACACAAAGCACAATGGTAATAGATCCAGCAGTTTTCTGGAACTTTTTAAGAAAATGAGTGGTTTTGAAGATTTGTCTTTAAAAACAAGTAGGAAATTATGAGTTTCTTGTATCAAGACTGTTGAAACCAGCCTGTAATAGTATCCTGATGTAGCTTGAGAAGTGAGAATTTAGTCAGACTAAGCTTTCTCAAAGAAATGTTAAGTCATAGGAGGAAAGTTTCCTAGGTGGACTGATACTGTGTAACTGGGTTTTCTAATCCAGATAAAGTCTGTTGGTTTGTAAACTAGTTTCTGTCTTAGAGTAAAGCATGGAATTCATCCTGACTGACACCCAAATGTTCATTAGTGTTATGGATATTCCTATGCTTGTTTATAGATATTACTGTCTAAAGCTTAGCTTCAGCCTATAGGATATAGACTTATCCTATTGATTAAATAAATTAATTGCATGACATGCAATGATATGTTTAAAATACTTTTAATGTAGATGTAATTGTCTACCATACATTAACAATTTGTATTAGTGCCTTGCAATTTGCCACATTAATCAGCAATATTGCCATCACTCATGTGAGCATGTAGTGTGTGTTTGTATCTATTTGTATGGGAGGGAAAAACTGACAATCAAGGCATTGCTCTTTGAGCTCATAGCCTCATGATTAGTCTAATATCTAAAAATGAAACAAGATACAGTCATCTGTCTTTAAATAATGCTACTGTAAAGGACCTCATTCCTAAAACTTCTGGTAACTTTCATTTGCTTTTCCATCCAGGTTCAGTTGCTATTCACCTTTTAGCTTATTATGCTTTCCTCTCCAGATATTAGTACTCTTGTTCATCTTATCCCTTTGCTCATTTGGGATTATCTTCACACCAGTAAATTAATTTCCAAAGTGAGGCCTCACAAACACATCTGCTTCCTCGATTCCCTACTGCCCAGCAATAGCTTTCAGAAAAAAATTTCACACAAAGCAGGCTCTCCTTCTTCACATTTAGAGCTACATTTCACTGGATAAAACCATGGCCAACTAGTATTAGCATTTTTGTACAGCTTCACTTTAAAAAGCTGAAAAATTGCTTCTAGATTTTATTTAACCATTATTTTTATGCCTAATATAGTTATGAGTAACACAGCTCTCTATATATTAGGACAATTAATCATTATTTGCAGTCAGCTAATTTCTGTGGAGGCACAATTTTCTGTATAAGAGGAAGAGAGGACAAAAGCACCTGTATTTTTAAATGTCTACTTGCCAAAGGAAAAGATTTTTCCCTATCTGACTAGCCCACCTAGTTAGTAAGCTTAGAGTTTCCTACTGCTTAATGTAATTAGACTAATTTAATTAGGTTTGAAACCTGACCTAAGGGATGTTCTCACTATTTTATCTGAATGACGGAAACTTTTTTAGTGTGGAGACCATGAATGGTAAATGATTCATATTTTTATTCCTATGGAAGTAAGAGCCTTCCAAAGTTTTAAGTATGCAAGTACTTACACAGATATGCTTACATGCATAAAGGCAGTCAAATGAAAAATAGAACATTAGACTGCTGTTCAGTCTTGTGTTTCCAACTGCTCTCATAAGCTCTATTCAAGCAATTATAATCACTGGCACGGGCTGATTCCATAACTAAAGACTACTGTACTATTGACTCTTTTCTAGCTATCAGGACAGCTACTATCCTTCATAGTGTGCATGCAGGGATTGCTTAAACAATCAGGTTGGAGCTTTCGGATACAGTATGACATTTTATTTTAAAAACATGAGTGAAAACTACAGTTTGCTTCAGATGGTTTGGTATCTTCTTGCTTCCTGAGGCATAGAAAACAGCTGCATTCAGTTACAACTGGGCTATCACTGCTGAGGTATGTTATCAAAAAGCCCTGGAATCTATCATATAACCTGAAACTGTTCCCATGATGCATTAATGGGGATGGTTCCTAGAGTTACTGCTCTGTGTCCAGACCAAAATATCTGAACACCAAATCTGAAGAGAACCCACACTGGGTTAGACCAAAGATGCATCATCCCAGAATCCTTTATTTGATACTTACCCAGCAGGGAAGGAGGACAGCCTAATGAGGAAGATCATTTTCCCAGGGTGAGGCTTATCCCTTGCATCCCTAGAGTGCTGATCTTTATTTTTCCCAAATGCAGAAAATTTTTGGTTGGCTGGGCCATCTTCACTCTCTTCCTGTAAAAGNGAAGGGGAAGGGGAAGGGGAAGGGGAAGGGGAAGGGAGGTGGGCCAGTACTTACCCACCAGTAAAAGGTGCTAAAACTCCATAAGAAGTCACTATGGAACCTCAGATCCTGGTGCATCCTCCAAGTCACACATCAGTTCCCTCCCTGTCTCTGAGACCAATCTGAGGAACATGGGACAAGCAGCACATGGTGAAAACTGTTTGAGCAACTGCTCAAATTCTCCATATTTTCAGCCTTCCATCATTCCCTTTTCTCCTGGTGGCAAGTCTTAAAGAGATACAAGTGCTATAGGCTCCCTCACAGGGGCTTTCACCACAGGTTTCCTTTGGCAGAAGTGACATACCCTGATCATCTCTCCAAAAGAGCAGAGTGGACAGTGTGCCTCTTAGAAAGACAGGGGAAGTGTCTGAGCAGTTAGAAGAAGCTGAGTGTCCTGCCTCCAACATGTAAGGGAGTGTCTGTGGAGTGACACCCTCAGATGTATCACACAAAATCGTGAGTGCAAATAAATCAGTCTAAAGCAGCTTGTCTTTGCAAAGCAGTAAAGTTGTCAAAAAATATATGCTTCTGTAATGAATGTAGAACAAATCTAAGTAACATAAATGGAAAGAATTTTATGTAATATAAATCCCAATTCCCAAAACACAGGAGCAGGTAGCAAAGAGACAGAAGTAGAGACAATAACACTTCTGAACTTCTCGTGCCCCCCTAAACTGAAATCTCAAGGACACCCTGGAGCTCTCAATACATTTTTGATCCCTTTTGATAGTGAAGCATGGCTGGTTGTTAATGAACCCAAGAAATGTTTTTACAGCATCCCAGGAAGAGATGTCTGCAAATTGCCCCCTGTGATACTTAACTCCTTGTGAGCCTTCCTCCTGGTGGCTACCCTGCAATGCCTCCTGCTTGCTGTACTGGCAAAAGTAGTAAAAAAAATCAGTCCATATCCATCTCTCAATGGAAAACTGTTATCAATCCACTTTTGCTTAGCTCTTACAGCCTGAAAAATTGCCAGATCCTCCGCCTGTCACCCACCTGGAGTGTCCCAAAATGTCATTATGAACTCAATGGCTTCAAACCAAATGGAAAAGACTCTTATATTTTCTTATTATTTCTAATAATAAGGATGAGTCTGGTGTCAAAAGACAGAGCTCTTCAAGTGTACAAACTGTTTAGTGAGCAGGCAAATACATGCATTTGATTTCCTTAGGCTTTACCCTATCTTAGTTTTCCACATCCTGTGGCCTTCTCTCCAAAGGAGAGCAGTGATTTCAACCATGTTGTTTGAGACGGGCACTCCCGAAATTCAGGTCAGTCTTCCTGAAATTTGAGGAAGATCTTTCAGGAGTCATTACTTTTCCATACTTGGTTGGCATTGTGACTATCACACTGAGAAATGTTCATAGTGGGCTGAAGGACTGAGGCAGAAACACACAGCCCTGATGTTGATACAAGCCTTGTTTCCTAAGAAGCTGAGCTAAAGCTTATAATGAAGTAATAAATTATTACTCATTCCAAATCACATTTTTCATATGATCTATTCTTTTATGAGCAAAAAGGGGTATCAGGCCAATGAATCCTTTATTCACTGACAAGATAACAGACCTGTTAAGATAAAAGCATTTTTATTTTACATATGAAAAGTAAGTCTTTAAACCCATTTAATAAGAAAGCATTTATCTTCTTTTTTTCTATTGTTTTAGTGATTCAAAAGCTGAGAAATCCTGAATTAATTTGAGAATGAGTTAGTTAATAAATTAATTATCCTGCATATTATTTTACTTCAAA
Source organism: Cisticola juncidis (assembly GCA_013400215.1). Lineage (NCBI taxonomy): Eukaryota > Metazoa > Chordata > Aves > Passeriformes > Cisticolidae > Cisticola > Cisticola juncidis. The sequence continues at coordinate 465,658 of VXBR01006348.1, read as the reverse complement.
ATATAAATGCTGGTGTAAAACTGGCAAAGAGAACGAAATTCTACAGATAAAATGTTAATATGGAGGTCAAAGCAGATTGGTTGGTAGTGGTAGAGGTGGAGGAAGAGGAAGAAAAGGCCTTCCACACCCCAAATTTAAATTCCCTCTGAATGTTACTGGGTCCACCCTCGATAGAGCACCTTCATGCCATGTATGGGTGCATTTGGCACATGGTAGATAATCACAGCAGCATAGCACCATTCTCCATTCCCATTTCAATTCAAATGTGATATAGTGGCATAAATCCCAAACTGCTTGCTTAATGCCTTTGTGCACCACTTTTATTATGAAGACACTCTCAACGCACTTGCAATGAGTTCCCATCTCCTTCATATTTTTAAGCAGCCCAGGTGTTTTGGACCAGTATGGAAGTTGTTCATTTTTCTTGTTGTTCTTGTCCATTCCTCTTCTCATGGTATAATTTCTCCTTGAGCAACTCCTGATCTTGACTGTGATATATGGTCTTGAAAAATTTATTTGAGAGTGATGTTTTCCCCTCTTTGCTCTAAAATGTTGAGCAGTGATTGCAGTCAGTTGGGACACTTGGATGACATTGACAGCTGAGACACCATGCACAGCTCATCCCTGAGAGGAGGAAACTCCAACTTTTGTGTTTTAGGAAGAGCAAATGCAGCTTTGAAGCTAAGTTAACTTTCTTCACCAGGACAGATTGTTGGAGTGAAAAAATCCTTGAACATATTTTGTGCTTCTATTGTATCATTTTGTCCTACCACAGCACAGTAAACTATGCAGTTTACTTAACATGGCAATCTGCTTATGATTTCATGAGTTTTCCTTATTTTCCTCCATTTTTATATGTCATTAAAATAAAACCTTTCCAGTGAACACATCCACCAGATCCTGGTTATATGAACTATCAGGAAGATGATTTTGTGAGCACTTGACAGAATAATGTACAAAACCATCGCTGGTGAGAGTGTCACGTGTAAGGTTGTTGTACATGACAATCTTCTAGATCAAAACCCTGGTTTCTGACAGAACAATGTAACACATGAATGTACTGGGAAACACTACTTTCTACCAAAACAAATCAGAATATCTGAAGGATAAACATTTCACTACTAATAGAATCAAATCCTCACTATTCCTATTTACTCTGATTTCAATACAATCCTTGGCTTGCTTCTACTTCTAGAAATCTGAAAATTTTATTGTATGTGCCTAAGGGTAAATTGGCCAGGGACTGGAGCATTCAGTATGGGAATTTGTAATTCTCTTAGTTTGAAAATGAAAGATGTAGTTACTCCAGTGTTTAAATGCCAATGTGATCTTGATTAAGATCTCTAGGATGCTTGAAGCACCCTTGAGATAGGAGTAAAGCTATAAATGTATCCATAATATGTAGATATGGTAAAATATCCACAATGTGTAGATATGGTAAAATACCATCACATAGGCAATGTCCATATTCCTGGGTTTGGAATGCAGACATGTTCCTGTGTTCAGGAACATAACTTAGCCATGTACCAACTCTGTCTGACAGCAAAACTTAAGTGCTCATCACCAGGATGTGGGAGAGGAGTCACAGACAATGCAAATAAACACTGCCTGCTGGCAGTCCTGTGGCACATCACAGTGTGCATCACAAGGTGACTCAAGACACAAACTCAGGGCTCCTGTGGAAACACAGCTTGTCCCTGCTGTCATAGGACAAATCCCACCCTGGAGTGTTTCTGAAGCAAAAATGGTTCTAAAATCTCAGCTGTGAAATACACTCAGTCAGAAAATCATGGGAACAGAACAGGAAATTTGTATCATGAATCTTGAAGAAACCAGAAAAGCACTATTGTTGTATGCAATTATAAATATAATAGCTCCTTTTTGGAAGGGAGGGAAAAAATCATATATCTGTTCTTTTTACATTACCCTACTGCTACATTATCTTATATTCAGACCATCTACAACTTCAGTGGAATTACTATATACTAGACAGTGATAAATGACTCAAATAATCTGTTTTCCCCTTGTGAGTGGATATAGTCCCCATAACCATTTCCCTCTCTTGATTGTACGAGAAGCCCTGGACAAGAAATAGTTCCTCTCCCCTGAGTACACATGCCACAGCAGCCCTGATCTTTGATGGCACATTTTGTGGCCTAAGTCACAAACTTAAAGCACAAGAACAGTCACTGCCCACCACTTGTCCTTTGCTCAGGAAGTACATTATTATCTTTCTTGAGCTCTCTTCAGGTTCACTGTCCATGCATCATCTTCCTGTTTATCCCAAACAAAAATAGCTTCATTTAAAAGCAGCTTTTTGTTGTTGTTGTTGTTTTCTGTCTCCTTCTCTGCTGACATACTAAAGTGTTGAGCCAAAATCAAGAAGCAGATGCTTACTACCTCAGACACCCCAGCACCAAACGACAGATCCTTCTGTATAGACCATTCACTAGTGACAGGAAGGCATCCAAGGTGAAAACAGCACATTCTTCACTCAGCAGTCATCACGCTGATGGGGACAATGATTGCAGGTGAATAGCAAGAAAAAAGGGATTCAAAGTCATGTTTCCCAAACCAGCTCTGCCCTGTTACTATGCTGATCCTCACTCTCTCCACTAGAGAAGAACTTAGACTGAAATGTATCTCTGGATGTCATCCAGTCCATCCCTTCCCAATCCTAGGATAAATTCAAAATTGTATCAGAGACAGCAAGCCTGCTCTTCCCTGCTTAGTATGGACAGACAGAGACCATACACTCTTATGCTTCTCAATCAGTTATTTGTATGTCACTACATGGAAGGGGATCATTTTCTACAGCAAAGATTCCATCCACCAGGCTGAATGGGACACTAGTTTCTGATCATAGAATCAGTCTAATTTGAAGCCCCTCTCAAAACTTTTTCCAAGTCCAAAACTCTTCAGTCTAGTGCAAGTACTGGTCTAGTGCAGGATTGGCCATACAACTGAAGAAGGGGTTTTATTTATAGGTGATTTTTGACATTTTGGTGACCCCTTATCATCATCCTCCTCTCTCAAGAAATCAACAAAAGTTCTTTAAGAGTCTCCTCTTAGTACACACAAGAAACTGTCTGTACACAGGGCTCCATGTGGCTGCTTCATGAAAGCCTTCATGCTTTAGTTCTGTTTGCCACCTTCTGTTCCTCAGGCAGAGAACTCACATCCTTTTCCACAGGTCTTGGGAGTGTGCAGGAACTATGGCGTTTGTGAAGACCCTTGGAGCACAAAAGACCCAGAATGGCTTGTAGTATCAGAGCCTCTGTTCATGGTGCACAGTCACAGAAAAAAATAATGGAGTCAACTCCATTGAGGAGAAGGCACCAGATAAATCTCTGCATGGTTTGACATCAAGGAGGTGAAAGTGGTGTTTATGCATGCGCTCTCCTAATCTCTGCTTTACTTCTGTGGAGAGTCACACCCAAATAATGGTCTAAAATATGGTCTGAAAAGGTACAAAAGAGATAAAGTGCCTTTTATGTAGAAGTAATAATGATAGTGAAATTAGTCTAGCCCTTGGCAAATGTGTTTATTGATGTTTTAAAGAGAAAAGGGGTTTTGTCACCTGTTGTTTGTTTTTTGTGTTGTACAGTTGACCGTGTGTGTAGATTTTGGCTGTATGTTAATAAAAGAATTGTAGCTAATAAAAGAATTGTAACCAAACCAATCTACCAGAGATAAACCTTTACTGTGAAAAGTTAGTATAAAAATACAGAGTTTGATTCAGAAAGTAAATGCTGTCATATTCCATTTTTCTTAAGGAAAATATCAAGGGAAAAGTGTGAAAAGTGTAGAAAACTGCTAATATTTAGTGAAATACTTGAGAACATACAAAAAACAGAATACATAATTTGTCCTGAGGTAATAGACCTCAGATCTTTGAGTAATTTTTTTAACTTTGATGTGTCCAAACATGTTTCATGTTATTTGCTGCATAAAACTTGGAATAAGCTGCTTGAGAAAGATGTGAACTTTTTATAAGCACAAGCTATCTACATTCTAAGATGGGGAGAAAAATTTCCACCACTCCAGCTTTCACTTGGAGCATGTTTATTCAACATGCTGCCTTAGAGTAGACATTTTTATCCTGGTATAAATCTTATATCATTCAAATATTATCAGCAAAGCATTTTCCCTGTTGCAATGGAGGTACCAGTGTATCTATCAGCTCTGCTAAGCACAGTATCACTTTCAGTCTATTTTCACTAACCAAAGCTTTATGTGAAGGCCAGTGCCTTCATCCTTCTTTTCCAAAGCTAAAAATAAATCACTGAGCAATATGCATTGCCTTTAATGCATTGTGCAGTGAGTGTACACCAATTATGGTAGGTCCATATGTAATCCACTTCCCAAATTAGATAAAATGAGTGGCATCCTTCCTGTCCTTTTAAAAGACCACAGCAATACCCTTGAGCTCTTTGGAGGAGTGGTTTAGATCATTATTTTCAAGGAAGAATAAACAGCTGAGGAGATGATTAACTTGAAGATGGTAAGGACAGGGGTGTTCCACACTTTCTACTAACTAACCCCAGCAGTCTGACTGTGCCTTGGATGTTTGCACTCTGTTTTCAAGCATCTGCTTGTTCTTGGTGTTGATGAGGAAAAGTAGGAACCTGAATTTCATTCCTTAAAGCACCCTAGTAATCAGCTAAAATTTAAACTGTAGTCCTTATGTTTTTATATATCAAATTCTCTTTAATTATTATTAATAATAATAATAATAATTGCATATGAAAATGCAGGAAGACTGCCACCATTTGGAACACATGCAAGGCAAGTGATATGCCTCCACCATTTGGACCAACACTGTGCCTACTGAAGTACATTTTACTAACCAGCCATTCCTCCTTCACTTTGTGGCCACAGACAGGAAATGTTGTCTGTGCACAGCACAGCCAATGCCCCCAGCTCTGTGTGCAGCTGTGGATACAGAAAGCCAAGTGAACTTGCAAGTTGGCATATTCTGTGGGAGCCAGCACAGCTGCAAATCTGCTCATCATTTCTGTCTGAATTCATTATTAGGGATGTCCTGTATAAATCAGCTGTCTAGGAAACTGTTCAGGGTACACTTTTATAATCAATACAAAGTACCAAGACTATTTTTGTACACAGAGTACAATGCATTGTGAGGGCAAGGGCATGGAGGCAGAGCATGGGTCTTAATGGCCACTCTGAATTCTCATGAATCTCTTGGCTAATTAAAATATGACAGTTTTGCTTTAAATTGAGAAAGGTATGAACCTAGATGAGATCCATTTCTTATTGCTGCAAGTGAACAGAAAGACAAGGAATTCAGCCCTTTTTTGAGGGGTGGTATGCAGAAGCAGGCTTTATATTTGGGAATGATACAGTCTGCTGCCTTGCTCCTTGAAGGGATGAAAGTTTTTTTCCTAGCCAAGTAATGACCCAGTGGTGTTTTTTTGGAGGCATTCTTAAAAGACTCAGTTTTTCTCATCTTCTTAATTTGATTACTTTTTATTTTATGCCTCAGACATACAGAGAATTAATTTCTTAGGACTACCTGAATTGTTAATTGGACAGCAATTAGCAAGAGTCTCAGGCAGACCAGTATCTCATTTCAGATGACTGCAAGCCCAGTAGAAGTGAGGACTCTCACACAGCCATGGGTGTTTCTAGGTTAACACGTCATTCACTGGTCTCCACTGAGACCAAGAGGAAGGACCTGGAGCAAAATCTAAGTGGTGGGTGAGATGTGAATGAATGAAAAGGGGGGTGAGGAAGAGGGCTCCACAGAGCTCTGACTCTCAGGGCACCACGGGGCACAGCAGGCAGGGCCCAAACACTCATCAGAGAGTCCTCTTCCCTTAGACCAACCCAAGGTTTTGTGATGCTCACGCTCTGTCCTCTATCCTATGGCCAAGAGCCCCCAAGTCTTTAATCACGCACATCACAAAAATACTAGAAGAAACAGATGCAAATTATCTAAATATGAATCCCACCATATCAAGGACTTTGCATCAAGCAGAGGGGGCTGTGGGCTGAGAGAAAGCTTCTTGAATTCCCTTGGGCATGGAGGTGGTCCCCCAGGACTTGCTGTGAGGGGCTGTCCCTCCCTCTTGCCTGCTGACAATGGTGGGGCTCAGCCCTTGTTAAAGCATTTGCGTCAGATGTGACAAGGCTTTAAAATTGCTCAGAAGTCAGCGTGGGGTGAGTGGGAAAGGATGACAGCAACAAGCAGGTAAAATATCCTCACATGTGATCCCATGAAAAAAGTCTTGAGTTTCCATAGCATCCACCAGCAATCCTGTCACCTTCCTCCTCAGGACACACATCTGAATTCCAGCACGAATAGCCCTTCTTTGGTTAGGCAGCTATTTCTGTTTAACTTCTGTGTAATAAATAATCCTTATAAATTAATTTCACACTTTTTGTTATCTTTCCAGCTGAAGGATTTGTCAGGAAGTAACCTCCTTTAAAATGAACTTGTCACAGACATGAGTTTACAACCTGATGGTTTTCTAAAATATGGATATATCATAAGACTCAATATTGGAAGACAAGACAGCCAGGCCTCGGAAAGACATTTTACTTCAAGTGATTATCAAAGCAACAAAATTGTCTTGCTATCTTCTCCCTTTCTTTACCTTTTCTTCCTGTTTTGTTTGAGCATCTGAACTCCTTACATCTCCCACTGATTTTGTGCTCAAGCAATTTCTTTTTCTTGATTTCACTTTTATCTCACCATACACAGTGTTACATCCAACACAAAATTTCTGGGTGTTTGTTCCAAAAATGCCAATGTGCTTTGACAAGTTGTTGCACAGGGTTTCATATACATATTAAGGAATTAGAATGAAATCTCCTAAAAACTGTCAAGTAAACACAAAGTAGAAAATACGTAAGTGAGATTTTCGAGGACTTCAAAGACTTCTGGAGATATTGTGAACTTCTATTGAAGATATGTAAGGAAGAAGAGAGACACACTGAGATGCAACAAGTGCAAATCACGAAGATAGTGTTATGCATTTGTAAAAGTTGTTTTACATAACTATTAAAAACCTGGTAGTTGTAGTAATATTAGAATTAATTTAAGTTTTGCCAAAACTGTGCCCTTTTATCCTGCCGATTTCTGAATCTGTTTTTCAAATGTACTGAGAAAACTATTAATATTCAATGAGGATATAGTCATATAAATTATCCAGTTTCTAAAACAGCATAGAAAAGAGGATGATTCATCAGTGTTTGATCTCAAGTTAAGACAGTGTTTCAATTAATCAGAAATCACAGCAGCCATGAGCAGCTATTCCCTTTTTGCCGTTGCAATGAGCACTGAGATGCTGTGGGGAATTGGCAGAAAGAGTCAGTGTAAAACACACCTCATCATCCCTGCAGGAGAAGGTCTGGAAGTGGGGGTGGGAGGCAAGGCTTCCCAGGCCTGTGCCCAGCCACTGGGGGCTGCACAGGGACCAAAACAGAGGGAATGGGGCAGTGATGTGTCCACGGTTTTCCCAGATAACCACGCAGTGCTGCTGTGAATTTCCATGGCATGAGACTTAGGCTCTCCCACTTCCTGGGCTGTCACTCCCACCTGACCATTGTCCCCCAGCACTGCAGCAGGAGCCAGCCAGGAGTGAGTGCAATGAGGACAGGTTCTGGTAGCGGGATCAGATAGAAGACACTCAGGTGTTGAAAACAGGCCAGGGACCTGGCTTTGATAATCCATTTACAGTCTCTGAGAAAAGACTGTCCTTCCTACAGAAAAGCTTTACAGAAGGTGTACTGAGCCCAGATTATAAGCCAGGGTTTTGCTTTCACCTGTTGATGGAGTAAGTCTAAATCACTCCCTTACCCTCAGAGGTCACTTTCAAACCAAACCTGAGTCTGAAGCGCAGTCAACTTATAGAGTGAGCTTCAGACTCAGAAGGTTTGGTTTGGTTTGGTTTGGTTTGGTTTGCTTTGCTTTGCTTTGCTTTGCTTTGCTTTGCTTTGAAAGAAATCAACTGATTTATAAATATGTTTGTAAAGCAGTAGGTACTCAGGAGACAAAACAGGGTCTCTGCATAAGAACAAAGCAATGTCAGCAGTTTTCTTCCAAGAGTGGCAAACTTAATTAGCCTCAAGCATCTGCTTCATGGCTGCTCTGAGCCCTTTCCACTGTGAGGAGAGTTCAAATTGCAGGCTTTCCCGGGTCAGGTTGAGACCAGTGATGCTTACAGTCTGCCTCAGCTTTGGAAATAGTTTTTACTGTGTTTCATGGTTGTCCCTGGCCATCTTGTTGGTGATGGCAAATGTGAAAAAACACCCTGGTTTCACAGTTAAAAGCAACAGACACTGTCTCTATGAGAGGAATACTGTCCTGTGTTTGCTAGTGAAATGTGTTGTTCTAATGTCACTCCCTGTTGGCTTTTTTGAGCAAAATTAGGAAATATTGTATCTCCCATTTTTCTTATGAAAACCATTTTGAGGGTTATGGCAAGGCATCTCCAGATAGCAAGTCCAGTTCTTCTCACAGTTGTCTTGAAATAATACACATCTAGAAATGCCTCTAGAGCATCTTCTCCTCACCAACTCCCTCACAGCTTCTGCAGATGTAGAGCTGGCTTTGCACAGCTTGGTTTCTCAGAGATCTCCAAACAGATGAAAGTGCTTTTCCCCTTCAAGGATATGCTCTTTCTCAAGCCCAAGAAGCTTGACAGGACTGCAATTACTTCTCTTGTTGGTGATTGACTCTAGAAGTATTAGGTTGAGGGGATAACCTTCTCTGCAACATTCATGTTCTAGGTTTACATTCAGCATTTTAACATCTTGACATTTATTTCCATTTGGTCCAACATCCCAACTTCATGTTTAATTTAGTGTGGACAAAAGTGAGCCTCAGGGTAAAGGAGGCTCACTCCAGGTAAGATGTGATGATACTGGTGGATGGATGGGATGGGGAGCAGTGATGGAGTGTAAAAGATGACAGGGACAAGAGTGGGGAAACCTGTTAACTTTTCAAAGTGAGAATTAAAGACCGACATTGCATTTTTAGCTCTTAGCAGATGATTCAGTAACTGTGAGATAAGGCTTGCTTCTGCCTGTGCCTGCCCAGGAAAGGGCATTCCTGTGGCATTCAAATCTCACTGCTCCCCCCACACTTGCCTGCCTGGAAGCACAATATAATCAAACCTAGAATGTTTTATTTCACAGACAGAAGAATAAGACTTCATTCTTTATAGATGGAGAGGAGGGAACAGAGAGAGAAAGATGCATAATTACCACATATGTCTCATATGCATTTATGTGTACAAGCATATGCTCTGAAAATGTAAACCTTCATTAAAGGAAAAATTGAAGATGACAAATTTGTCATGTAAGATTTAAAATACAAGAAAGATGAAAGATTAATTCAATAGTCTGTCCACACTTAATTAGAAAGTAGGGTGCTATGGTGAGTTCTGCTAATTTTTCCAATGCCACTTGGATGCATTGCCAATAAATAATCTTACAGTGGCAAAATAAATCACTGTGTTACAAACAGCCCTCATCTGCAACCGAAATCATTCTATTTACCCTGGAGACACATACCTATGAAAAATTTAGGAGGTCATCAATCTCAGTCTCTCTTTCCAATGTTTATAAAATTGTATCTTTGGATAAGAACATTTCCAGTCTTCTTATAATGACTGAAATCAGAGCTGAGGTCTGATTATACATACAGAGATGATCACTGTGCTCAGGTAGACTGCATCTCATCCCTAATTTTGAAGTTACATAAAATAACTCTTCTGGGGCTGTCTCTGTTATTTGACATCCCCGGTAAAGTGATGAAAAGAGATCTCAATGTACACAAACAAGAATTAGGCTCTAGGTTAAATACACAGCATATAATTGTACAGCACAAGACTACTGAAGAACAATGACAAATGCATTCATTTCATGTCAAGCGCTCAGAAATTGTACATACCCAAAAAATTCAAATCTGTATTCTGCACAAGATCTTACATGGGCACATATAATTTGCTATTTTCCCATCACACATTAGGCTGTTTGTTAATGGTATAAAAATCACTAGGTAACAGTGTAGCAGCCAATGTAACTTATCATTCAAAGATCAGACTTTTTACTGGAAACCAAAACATCATCATAAAATTCAAATAAACATTTCACAAGGATCATCACACAGAAGATATCACATTAAGCCTACTGAAAAACCAATTCTCTGAGGTGTGTTTCACAGGCAATTGCTTCTCAAATAGTTTTCCATTAGTGTTGAGATTCAAGCCACAACAAGCGCCTTTAGTCCAGTTCCTAATCCTTACTAAGGAAATGTCTGGGTAAGGACTCTGAAGGCAGCTTTCTCTCTCACTTCCACAGGAAATGTCAACACTTATTTGGGTCATTTGGATCGAAAGATGTCTTGATTCATGACCAAAAATCTTCACTCTTGTTGTTAGAAATCACATGGTCTAACTGTAACAGAGGGGTGGGGTCTGTGCCCTGAGCATGGGCAGAGAAGGAATATTCACCACAGACACCTTGTGCCTGCCTTTGAGCTCACATATTTATTCACAAGGTTACTCATAGATATAAAGCTGCTAATATTATGTCTGAGGAAGGGGCAACTTAATATCTATGAGAATCTCGTGAATAAATATGTAAAACAGGGGGGTTTTTTGTGCACAGAGGGAACTTTACCATGCTCTAGTACATCCCTAGGATAGGGACAGAGCAGAAAAAAAGCAGGAGCTTCAGCTTGCTTTCTTACTTGAGCCTTCTACATCCTTTTCACATGAAAAAAAGAAACTCAGAAAATCTTCCTAGGAATCAGTTTTGCTCATTAGCCATGAAATCTGTTCACTTTCTGAAAAGTTCATAGTCTGGCTATTACAGGTCAAAGAAAGATTAAACAGCCAATTTATTTTAAAACTGGGAAAGAGAAAACTGAGCTTGATCTATTAATCAGTTTTTCACCTCCACCCAAACTATTAGATAAGTCTGAGATAAAGTACTTTAATTAATTAAAGTCTCTGAGAACTGGAAAAGACCCCTTTTAATTTTTCTTCTCTTGCTCTCTCAAAAAATAAAATTTCTGTAATTTCATAGATCAAGTCATGGTTACGTTCATTGTGGTAAAATGTTGAATTACAGAGTTAGAACAGATAGGATATTCCAGTTCAAATTTGTACTTTCCTTGGACTCCCAAGTAATAGACATTGACTTCATAGGAAATTAAGAGTTCTCAGGACTTCTGAGAGATGTGAGCTTCAGGAACATTTGTGGGATTGGCAAGCCTGATTCGATATATCTGACCAGTTCTCTGTTGTCACTATAGTAAACAGAAACAAAATAATAAATGAAACCACAAAAAACCAATTTTTCTTCAACAGACTTCAAAGTTCACACATCAAAGGGAATGCTGCAAAGCTGTGGCATGAGAATCTGATGGTTTGGGTTTCCAGAATAGATAAACATTGTAGTTTCTGCCAGCTTGTTGATAGTCAGAATGAAGAGCATTCTCACCACCCATGCTCGAGGTCTCCACAGAGGTGCCCACTGCAGGTGCTTGGGCTGCATGAAGTTCCTTCTCCAAATCACTCCTTCTCAACCACACTCTCAAGCAGCCCATGATGACCAGAGTGACCCTCAGCTCACTGGGTCACCACCTTTCTTTAAGTGCAACCTTATAGACAAAATGTAGATACCCTCAGAACCTGGAAGAGTCTCATGCCTGATTGTGTTCTGGGGAGTGCTTTGGGTTCTCATGAGCACTTCTTGTTAACAGGGAGGCCTGATATTAATCATGCCTTTATTTGGAGAACTTTCTGAGTCTCCCTTGGATCCACAGTTATATACCAATGAACAGTCCTTAGAAAGAAGATTTACCACTGTAACCTTAATGGAAGCATCTTGGAGCAGGCAAAGTGGTGATACCGGGGAGCTCCTGAGCATCCCGTTCTTTATCAAAGGAAACGTTGGTAATTCCTGCTAAACTCTGTCCAGACTGCCTGTTTTAGGCTTATATTGTGGGGAACTGAGGGACCACCAAGCTTAACTGAGAACCCTCATACACAGCTGACCTTGGAGAAATAAGATGGGGTAACCCTGAAAGAGATAATAACCTAAACAATTACCTGAGCCGAATGCCAGCAGCAGCGCAAAGCTGTCATAGGGGTAGGACGGCGGCAGGGATGTGCTGCCGGAGAGACTGGCTCAGTACTCTCTCCAGAACAGGCGTTCGCCTTTTACAGCAACCAGCCCCGCGGTGCTGGCCTTTGCCCGGCAGCGCAGTCTCTCTGCAGGAACACACAGACCAGACCTGGGGTGCCAGCGCCCCAGGCAGGGCAGCTTCGCGCATCCCTCACTTTTAGTCCCGGTGGGCTGGGGCTACCTGAGCAGCGGCACGGTGGAGTCAGACCCGACACAAGGAGCTGCCCCGGCACGGGAGGCTGCCCCTCTGCCGGGGTTCCCTTTCCGCTGGCTCCCGGCCCCTGCCCGCTGCTCTCCCTCCCGGCGGTGCCGCTCGCAGCGGGACAGCAGCTCCCCGTGCCCTGGGGGAGCGGGGCGGCATGGCAGGGGCGAAAAGCGGCACCTGCACCCTNGGGGGCTGTCACGGGGCTGGGACCATAAAACCTGGGGTAATTGCGTTTAGGCAAATGAGGCTGCCTGGGCCCTCCCCGTCTCCAGGTATATAAAGTGGGGAGCGCTCCCGCGGCCGGCCAATGCGCTCGGAGAGCAGCGCCTGCCCTCCCCGCTGCAGACGGTGCGTGCGCTGCGGGAGCCCTGCCGTGCCCGTGTGCGAGGGGTCCGGGGGAACGGGGGGTGTGCAGGGGTACTTCTTTGTCCAGGTCTGCATGTGTGTGCCTCTCTCGGGGGTGACTATATGTATTCGTGGGTCCGTTCGTGCGTGCCTCTGGATGTGCCATGTGCCTCTGTGTTTCTATGCCAGTCCTGACATATCTGTTTGGATGTGCAAAGGGGTGAGTGTGCACCTCTGGGCACACGTGTCTCTGTGTGTATGTGCGTCCCTACGCGCGTGTGAGCACTTCAGGTGTGCAGCTCTTTGTAGGAGTTTGTAAGCTGATGCATGAGTACCTGGATGCGTGTGTCAGGTGGCTGCATCTGGCTGCGTGTGGATTTTTGGCAAGGTGTAAATCCTAGGTGTGCACAGACGTGTGAGGGTGCGTTCATGTCTTCCCTGTATGTGCGTGTGTGAAGGGGCGCCGCTGTCTGTGTGTCTGTGTAACGGGTGTGGGGTGTGTGTCTGTCCAGAGGGGTCTGCAGCACTCGGGGCGGGGGTGCCGCTGGAACTCAGGGCTGTGGGGCTGTCCGTGCCAGGGCGGGGAGCGTGTCCCCGCTGTGCCCGCACGGCCGTGCCGGTGCCGCGGGNGTGCCCCCCCGCCCCGCCTGCCCGGCCCCAGCCTCTGTGCCCGCAGCACGTCGAGGCGGCGATGAGGCTCCCGCTGGCTTTCGCCGTGCTCCTCCTGGCCTCGTCGAAGGCGCTGGGCGAGGAGATGGGAACCGCCGACGACCTCAGCTACTGGTCCGACTGGTCCGACAGCGACCAGGCGAAGGTGAGCCCCGGGGGAACGAGGGCTCGGTGCCGGGGGCTGCCCCGGGCCGGACCGAACCGAACCGGGGGGCCGCGCTGAGCGCCGCCCGCTGTCGCCCCGCAGGAGGAGCTGCCGCTGCCCCTGGAGCATTTCCTGCAGAGGATGGCCCGGAGACCCCGGCCCCAGCAGTTCTTCGGCCTCATGGGCAAGCGGGACGCCGGTGAGCGGGGCGGGGGGCTGCCTGCTGCCCACGCCTCTCCGCACCCCTCTTCTCCTGCCCAAACCGTACACGGTTGTCCCTCGGGATTACCACACCTGCTTCATAGGCTGCCAGGAGGGTACTTTGGGTTTAGGATTTTTTGTTTGGTTGTTTGTTTGAAATTTTATATGAGATAAACTCAATGATTAGACAAGAGAGGGCTTTAAAATGTTAAATGTGTACCTGTTACAGCACACAAATTCCAGTAAGGGATAACGTGATAATTTATAGGTCAGCATGCGTGCCACTGAATCACTGAAGTGTGGAAATTGGTTGAGTATACAATTATTGTCACGTTTTCTACCTGTTTACTGAACCAAAAATTGATCTAAGAAATTGAAGCTAAACTNTGTCTGTGTAACGGGTGTGGGGTGTGTGTCTGTCCAGAGGGGTCTGCAGCACTCGGGGCGGGGGTGCCGCTGGAACTNCCTGCCCAAACCGTACACGGTTGTCCCTCGGGATTACCACACCTGCTTCATAGGCTGCCAGGAGGGTACTTTGGGTTTAGGATTTTTTGTTTGGTTGTTTGTTTGAAGTTTTATATGAGATAAACTCAATGATTAGACAAGAGAGGGCTTTAAAATGTTAGATGTGTACCTGTTACAGCACACAAATTCCAGTAAGGGATAACGTGATAATTTATAGGTCAGCATGCGTGCCACTGAATCACTGAAGTGTGGAAATTGGTTGAGTATACAATTATTGTCACGTTTTCTACCTGTTTACTGAACCAAAAATTGATCTAAGAAATTGAAGCTAAACTAGTCTAAATAGTGTGGGTTAGGCTGAAACAAGTTTTTTAGTCTCTTCAAAGAGAAATGGAGTTCAAAACCATCACCCTAATTTCCTTAAGTAGAATATGGGTAGGTTAGTCTTTGTATTTGATTTTTCAAGGCAGTGCAGTAGCATCATATATGTATGCCAATCCTTTTTAAACAACTCTTTGTGTCTTTTTTCTCTTTCCATTCCTCCTCCAAACAGGATATGGCCAGATCTCTCACAAAAGTAAGTTTAAAAAAATACAAATATGTTAAGTAATCATTAGAAGATATTCAAATAGAGGATAGTGTATTTGACAGGGTTATTTAGAAGGTGACTGGTTTCAGCTAGGGGCTGGCAGCACCACTGGTGGAGAAATGATCTATTAAAGAATTGAAACCTCCCCTTCAGTGCCACTGTGAGCCTGTAGCTCATCTGAGCTGCAGCAAGCTTTGAGATTTCAATCCATATTAATGTGCGGATGTTGCAGCTCTCTCTTATTTCCCAAGGGGGGGATTCTGTAAG
Source organism: Cisticola juncidis (assembly GCA_013400215.1). Classification (NCBI taxonomy): domain Eukaryota; kingdom Metazoa; phylum Chordata; class Aves; order Passeriformes; family Cisticolidae; genus Cisticola; species Cisticola juncidis. The sequence goes on along the minus strand of VXBR01006348.1, from coordinate 450,607 downwards.
CCTTTCTCGTTGGCAAGGCAGGCTTACTGCCAGACTCTGAGAGGAGCAATTAAGATGGCAAAATCTGGAAAATTAGAATGCTAAATTCCCAAGTCCCCAGGAATGCTTTCATGGGAGCGCCCGTTTCCTCACATGTGCAATACTGTATCTGCTTTCAGCATTATTTGAGAACCAGACCCCTGCTGACAGGAGGGGTTGATTGATGATGTGCTGCCCTATGAAGAGCCATATCTTGCCCCAATTATAAATGTGCCTTGCTCTGCTTCTGTGTAACACCAAGCAGGAGATGGTATCAGCACTGGGGTGTTAGCTTGCTCTGCATAGTGGTAGTTTTATTATCTAAAATTCTTATGATGTTTAAAGGGAAACTGGAAGATTTTTATTAAGTAAACATGATTTTATATTGTGTGAAACTCCCTCTGTCCACAGAAGGCAACAAGTGTGCCAGTGTTCTATTGTCCACAAGATGTTTTCTCTAGGGTTTATTTGGAAGGCTAAATAAAGCGTCTGATACAAAGCTCATGCCAAGTTACCAGCTGGCTAAAGTAAAAAATCATAGTTTTCTGAAACTGCTTCAGTTTGAAATAATACATATGAGGTCTAAGTATCTTGCTTTGTGTATGAATTCACCAAGCAAAATTCTTTCCAGGGAGAAGCTTCTATGTTTGTCTCAAAAGCCAGTTCTTAGATAAAGAGGATTTCCTTTTCATTCCTTATCTGAAACTATAGTTACTGCTATAACCTGCTAGGTACTGTAGGCCTTGGAGTAATTCATCCTCTGCACTTCTATTGTCTTGAGAATTACTAATGGGACAGGAAGGTAATAGCTGAATTTATAAATATTCCAAAAATAGAGCCAGACTGTCTAGCTCAGACATGTCCAGACATAGAGTCCCATTGGCTTTCTCTCCAATAAGAACTCCACCTGACTTGTGAGGGAGGATTTTCTTCCACATTACAGAAATAAAACAACAACAGGTAGAAGAGATACATCACACAGATGCAGGGTACACCAAGACACTGTCTTCTTGTGCATTTGCTCAGATTGTACTGGGAGATGAATAAGATACTGTTAGTGGCTATTGTTTTTCTATTATACTTAAAAGAAACCCCAAAACCAAAGGTCTATCTAAGCTAATGAGAAGATGTCCACTAAATGGCCTGTGCCTTGGTCTATCCTGTTTAGTCTGATTAGTCAGACTGCTGTTCTTTCTCTGTTGTCTGGGAGTGATGTGAACAAATGGTCTGTGATATAAACAGTTTTGGACCCTGTCTTCTTTTCTTGCAAGAACCTGTTATTTTAAAAGCTTGCCTGGTTAAAATGTATTAAAACACCCCTAAATATATTTTTTCAGGGCATAAAACAGACTCCTTTGTTGGACTTATGGGCAAAAGATCTTTAAATTCTGGTATGTATTTGACTAAATCTGGTACTTGGTGATATACAGCCTCTTCATTCCGTTGCCTCTTTGTTTCCTCCCAGCGGATGGAAGAAGCGGTTTTCATGTAGTGTAGATCCAGAGTTCTCTGAAAAAGAATCAAGATTTTCTTTGTTACCCAAGATATTTCAGAGTTCACTTTGCTTCAAAGCTTGAAATGACCAGGCTGGTCTGAGCTGCAGGCAAGCCCAGGCAGAATTCTCCAGAGTACATTCATTACTGCCCTGTCCTTGCATGTTCTGCTAGTGCCCAAAGTCTAATAAAAGAAAAAAAACCCTCTAAATTTTACTGACATGTCAAGAAAATTTTGGAGGCTGAAAATGCAAGGGTTGTTTAACTTGTGGTCTATATCCAGATCTCATCAGGTAAAGGGATATCTTCTCTGGAGATCCTTATTCCTAATACTTGGAGTAGAAGGTGAAAGAGCAGAACTTTGCCATTAACACCATCTCTTTCAGCTTTTGACTTCACCTAAAGCATTTTAAACTCTGAATGGACACTGTGAATTTATTTTCTCATAGCACCCACACAGGACAGAATTCTCTTGTCCCCTCATTTGCAGAACCTCTATAGGAAACTGGAGATTTCCCATAGCTCTGCCTTCCTTCCCTGTGCTATAGGGCTGTACTGAGGAAATCCCTCACTGTGAACCATTAAGTATCAGTTGATTCTCCAGGATAAGAATTAAAAAAAAAATAAAAAAACCTAATACGTATTTCATGTCTCTAAAATAGTTCTCAGTGTTTTGTTAAATGGATGATAAAAGTTAAATTACTAGCTGACACCTTTATATTACATGGATACATGCTGTGATCTATGTTCTGCAATTATGGTTGTCAGTAACTTTCATTTTCAATTAAACCCCCTTCAAGAGTAGTAATATCACTCTCTGCATTATTTTGCAAATTGCTATGTATCATGAATAATTTTGTACAATTTTCTGAGGTGGTAATAGCTATTAAATTCATAATACCTGTAAATATATCTGCTATCACAGAAGTAAATAGCCTGTAAGTAATAAATTTGGTTTGGTTTCCACTGGGATTACACTTACATTAATATGAGAATGTAAAATACAGAAAATGTTTTTTAAAATGCAAAGATTTTATTGCCCTAATTTCAAAATTGCCAGTCTAATCAGGATATTGTTATGTGTTATTTCTAACAAAGGGGAATAATGATGTTTTACTCTGTGGGGCTATGTAACACCTGTCTGACAGGTAAAACTAGAATTCACAGCTTTTCTGTCTGACTCTTTGGAGGGGAAATGGTAAGAAGCTTCTACTCCACTAGAAAAGATGGGTCCTAAGATCAGGAATAGTAAGTGTTAGGACTTCCCTCACTTCTCCCTTTTGGAAGATATTTAACTGGGCAGGACCTTTACCCCATGCAGTGGTTTTCTTCTGCAAAGGGCCCTGAGCTCCCTGGTAATGGGCAGGAGCTCATGCTGAGCCTCTGAGCATGGGCATGATGCTGATTTACAGCCTCAGGTGCCAAGTAGGGTAAGGGGATGCTGATGTCTCAGTCCCTGCTTTGGGGACAGCCTTGTTCAAGAAAGGCTGTCTGGATTTTACTCTTTTTTAAATGAGCAAGAGGAAGAGCTCTACCTCTACTAAACAAAAAATGTTACTTGAGACAATTTTAGCCTGGAACTTGTCAGCCTGGTAGTCTGAGTACATCTGAGGAGCTTGGCTCCTGCTGTAGAGTACAGTAAAATCATTCCTGTGGACAGGGAGAGTTTCAAAGAGCTGAGTACACAGGAATGAAGGTGGGGGTGTCTGTGCAGAAACTCTCTACCACAAATTGACCTGAATGCTTAGATCCCATCAGTTAGATGAATTGCTGGGAGGTAAAGGGGCTCTGAGCTAATGGTGCTTCAAGTAGCTCAGCAGGCTAGAGGCAGGAGACACTGCTCAGACCTTCAGCCTTCTGGAGGAGAGTGTAGTCTGAGAGGTAGAACCAAATCAAAGCAGCTCAGGGATGGGCCACGAGCCCTGGTCTCTGTTCCAAACATGCCGCTGGCGTCTGGTGGTGCCAGCTGGCTGCAGGTCTGACACTTCTCGTGCTTGCTGGTGTTTATGCAAGGCTGTAACTTTGTGCTTCAATCTACTTCATTTTTTGCAGGGTCCTCTGAAGGAAGCATAGCACAGAATTACGAACGGAGGCGTAAATGAGACATCCCTGTGTGTTATTTATTAAACTTCATTTGTCCTAATGGCCAATGCAGTGTAATATAAACTAACCACTGTATGAAATAATTATTTATTTAATAACTGAAGGGGTTTGATTTTTTGAGTTGTACATTCAATAAAATTATTATTTTTCATATTGTGGCAGTGACAAGTGTTGTGTAGGTGTGTTGTGGTTCTGAAAGGACCAGCAACCCTGGTGATGTCTCACAACAAAGCACATTGTTTGATATAACCTATAAAGTTATATTTACTAAACAAGCAAGTATTCTTTTGTTCATTGAAAGCAAGTCTATCAGCTTCACAGCTAGTGCAGAACAGAACTGATGTTCAGTCTAGTGCCTCAATTTGTTTTCATGGTTTATAATGCACTGTAATTTCTGTATCAAAAAATATATTTGTATCATTGCAGCATGTTTTATGTTCTGTGATTATATATCAATATATTTTAAAAAGGGGGGTAAAGTTTGAATGGGAATCCAAGGTCTTAATTTCATAGTCTGGAATTTTATGATAGTAACATTTTAAATAAAAACTTCTCTGGGGCTTTTGCAACATACTTCCTTTGATCATAGTGATGGAGTTATTTCCCATGTTGGTCTGAAACAAGATTTGGATCCAAGCAACAGTAGTCTGAGACTGGAAAGGAATATTAAATTATTTTCTTTTTTGCAGGGAGGCTGTGAGACTCCTCATATGTATTTGGTGAATGTTTAAGGGATTTGTTACTGAAGACAGGAGTTCCTGGGATAGCTCCAGGTCACACAAGGTGCCATCTTTTTTAAACCTGATGAAAATCATGAAGCATGCTAACTGAATGGAAGGAGCATGATGTATCCGCAGCTCCAAGGGGGATAATTTGCTGTGGAATTAATCCAGTTTTGTAGGCTTATTATTTGGAAACCAAGCTCTTAATAAATTTTATTCCTCAGACTCACAATAAAAGCACCTGTGGGCATGAATCCATGCAATAGAAAAGAAAAAAAAGTGACTGTAATTATCATTTTAATTAAAATATCTGATTGTTATATATCCAGGATAATCCTGAAATGCTACATCCATTTCCCACAGAATTCAGGGAAGAGGAGGAGCTGACTGCTAGGCTAGCAGCAGAGCAAAAGCACTGTGGAAATCATGTTGAGTAATGCTCAGTGACAGGTAGAAAGAAAAACTTTAAACTGCTGTTACCTGTGCCTGGAGGATCCCAGTGCTCACAGAGCTCACAGTCCATGTGTGCTGAATTGTGAGATACAGAGAGGAAAGGAAGAGCCCCACCATTCACTCCCTGCAGCCTGCACATCTCAAAAACCTCCCCACAGAAGAAACCCTGCCAAGCCCATAAATAGATATGGGCTTTCAGTGTTTGAAAGACAGCACAGGTGCTGAATAACAGCACCCAGTAAACAATAAGGACTGAATTTTCTAGAGAAGACGTAGAATGGTTTGGGTTGGAAGGCACCTTTAGAGATCATCTAGTCCAACCCCATGCCAGGAACAGGGAAACTTTTCACTAGACCAATTCACTGAGAGCTTCAACCAAATTGACACTGAACACTTGCAGGAATGGGGTATCCACAATTTCTCTAGCCAACATGTTGCAGAGTGCCACCACCCTCAATGTAAAGAATTTTATCTTTAAAAACAATCTAAGACTACTCTCTTTCAATTTAAATATTTGATCAGCTTCATGCCCATCCTCTGTAGTTGCTCCAACAGATCTATGTTCTTCCTGTGCTGGGGAACCCAGAGCTGGATAGAGGTGGGGTCTCACCAAATCAGAGCAGTAGGACAGCATCCCCTTCCTCTCCCTGCAGCCAGCCCTGCTTTTGGTGCAGCCCAGGATGTGCTGTCTTTCTGGGCTGGGAGCTGGGTCATATTGAGTCACTTACCCACAAAGAGCCCCCAGTCCTTTTCCTCAGGGCTGCTCTCCATCCATTCCCTGCCCAGCCTGTATTTGTTCTTGGGATTGCCCTGAGCCAGGTGTGGGACCTTAACTTGGCCTTGCTGAACCTCATGAAATTCACATAGGTTCACTCCTCACACCTGTCAAAGTCCTTCTGGGTGGCATTCCTTCCCTCAAGTATGTCAGTGGCATTAATACAATTTACTCTAGAAGGAAAGGCTGAGCCTCTGTCACCAAAATAGTCTTGTTTTACATGTCAGTCTGTTAAGTGATTTCAATCTGGCATTTGAAACACATTGTTGTAATTTCTGGTGGCAAAATAATGCCAGATTTGTGCTAATTTGGGTTTTGAACAATAAGTTTCAAACTGGCATTGATTTATATGTTTGTATGGACATCTATTCCAAGCTGGAAATAAAGCAAACACGCAAAATGGTGTAGCCTGGAATGTTCCAACTGATTCTACCAACAATATATTAAAGTCCTCTCATCCCATTTGAGTGCTGGCAGACGTGGCTCAGCCAGACTGTGCCACACTGGGGATGTGCCCAGCACATCCTGGGCAGATGTGCAGATGCATGAATTGCACACATCTGCAGGCATCCAGTTCAGCAGCCTGTTCCTGCCACAGGCTCACTCCCAACATCTCCCCACAACAATATTTGCCCTCACAGGCATCCTGGAATCCTGGAGACACAAAGAGGAATTACGTCTTTTATCTGCCTTTAGTCTTAACCAATATAGTCTACAGACTATTGAGCACTTCAGAGGGAGTTTTAAATAATTTCTGTGGTCTTTAATCTTCCTTTTAGGGCTCCATCAGCTTTTAAACACTTTTATGAGTTGGACATCACTGCTTGCAGCCCCAGGCCATTCATGCCTTGGATCTCTGGGCAGTGCTCACTCTCCAGCTCCTGCAGGCTTTGGAAAGACTTTCACTAAATGCCTCACTCTTTGCACAACAGCCAGCCACGGCCGTGACACAGACTGAGCTCTTTTTGGTGGCAGCACTCTGACATCCATCATGTTGCATAAGCTAATCAATAACACTGCAGCAAGGGCATCTGTCAGCAAAATGCAGGCAAGCTTTAAATAAAGCAATAAAAGTCTTTCTAGGAAATCAGCACAGAGAGTAAACCCAATGCTGATAATTGTCCCCACTGGGGAGGCTATAAGCAGTCTGACATCACAGCCCTCCTCCAACATGCTTAGCACCCTTTTTGCTTATTTTTTCCCCCAGAAATGCATCAATCATCTGCATTGTGATGTGCAGCTGCTCTTCTGGTAGGCACTGTCTCCCTTACACACAGGCACTCCCCTTCACCCCGGCAGGGATGCTGAAGTCAAGTGCTCAGAACCTGTCTTGCCCAAGAGTGACACAGAGGGCCAGCAGCTCCATCCATCATCTCCATCTCTCTGCTGTTGCACGGGCACTGGTTGTCCATGGTGGAGATGCAGCCAAACTCAGCCTGGCAAGCCAAAGCCAGAGCCATTGCTCACAAACCCTGCCTGTGAAATGGGAGCTGGGAGGGGGGTCTGGCCCTCCATACCTCACTTCACCTGGGGAGCTCAGGCTCTGCAGCACTTGGCTAATTCTGAGGCCATGAGTAAGTCCTTGCTCTGTTCATGCCAGGAGACTGGTATTTTTCAGCATGGCCTTAACCAAAAGAAAAGGAAGAATCTGGAGATGTCTGGGCATGGGAATCTTGCAGGAACCCAGTACCTTTTCTGGTTTTTTTTCCTATCTAAACTACTTCCTACACTTTTATTTCAGCAGCATAGCTGTCAAAGAGTTAAAGGATACAACTGCACCAACATATCACAGAAGCATTTAGGTTGAAAAAGACCCTTAAGATCATCAAATCAAACAAATGGAACAATGGAGACACCACCTGAAGGCACGAGAGAGAGGAACCACGTGAAGTAGGTAAAGAGCTGCATAAATTCATACCTATATTCCCAGTCAGAGCTGGAGTGCCTCAGCACCAATACGTATTAAAATACCTTCAACATTTTATTTTCATGAACTAGTTAGCATTGAAAATATCTAGCTGAGTAACATAACATCTTTAACCACAGGTATTCCATTTTAGCACATAGAAATGATTTAATTTTCACTGTTATAACACTCAGACAACAATAGCCACACTGTGTTTCTGTGTACCAGAACATTAAAATTCAAGCAAAATGCTCCACAAGCAAGCCTTGCTTGGAGAAGATACACAATAATGAGTGAAGGAATATATACATACAGTGTAGTTATTCTAAGACTGCATTTTTAAAAAATTATAATTCTGTGAACTTTAAACCAGTGAATTTTCAGAATACCCAGGAGACATCACAGCTGTTTTGGGAGACTTCAGCATTTACATCTTGGATTCCCACAGTGCTAACTCAGCCCAGTAAAGCCTGCACTGTGTGGGTGTGAGTGAGACCTGCCCAGTGCACCACAAACCTCACCAAAACCGTACACAGGCACAAGACAGCACTTCAGAGCAGCTCCTTGAAATACAGCATAATGAATTCTGATGTCTGCAGATGGAAACCTGTTTATCCACAGCATATCTTCCCCTCACTTCCTTACCAGCCAAATTCCAGCTCGAGGAAACAATCAAACCTTCCTGTCCTGCCCTCCCAGGCTGCCAAAGGAGTTCCAATTAGTGTCAATTGGGATAATAGCTCTATTTGCATTTTTAAGCTATTATTAGCAAGTTGTCAGTCAGCCAGTAATTTGTATCACTTTGGTATAATGAGTATTTAAATATTTAAAAAGAGAACATTCCTTTCTACCACCCCCTTCCTTTTTGTGCTAAAATAATAATGGTTTTAATCAAAAGTAATTTGTATTAATATACTTTTTGCCCCAGGTGTTAAAGGCAGTCTTGAAGAGCAGTGGTGAGAGATGTTAAGTAATACAGCTTATTAATATAGACAATTACTCCTATCCTTGATAGTAGCAAAAATGGAGGCAGCTTTTGCAATCAGAGTAATCTGACTCTCATCTTGGGCTCTGCAAGATGATTATGGTATAGGAATTGAGGTCAGTTCAAATAATTTTAAGTACCCAGCATTATAATTTTCAAAAGGACTATTTTGGACTCAATTGCTCTGTCTTCTCCTTGATGAAAATTCATCAATTAAACACCTTGTACCACAGGTAAAAAAAAAAAAAAAAAAAAAAAGCAGAATGTGTGTCTTTCCACACTGCCATTATACCACCAATGGTCATGGGAGATGTTTGTTCCTCACAGGTCTCAAATCTAGGTGCTCAGGTGTACACAATGAATTGTATTTTTTAAATAATACTTTTGACATAACAGGTACCTAAGCCTTTCTGAGGTGCACCTTAAAGCTTCCTAGCAGCCTTGAGAGGTGGGTTTATGAAGTTCACCTAGGCCAAGGGCAAGGCTCATACCTGGGTCAGAGCAATCCCAAGCAGAAATACAGGCTGGTGGAGGATGAACTGAGAGCAGCCCCGAGGGAAGGACTTGGGGGGCTGGGGGACAACAATGAGGTGGCCCTGTGTGCTCAGAGCCCAGGAGTTTGATGGTTGCCTGAGCTGCACCAAAGAGGTGTGGCCAGCAGATCAATGGAGGGGATTCTGCCCCTCTGCTCTGTTAAAACCCCACCTGCACTGCTGCATCCAGCTCTGGGGCCCTCAGCATAGGAAGGACATGGAGCAGCTGGAGCAAGTCCAGAGGATGCCATGAGGGTGATCAGAGGCAGGAGTACCTCTCCATGAAGACAGACAGTGTTGGTGCTGTTCAGCCTGGAAAAGGGGAGCGCGTACAGCACCTTCCAGTACCAAAGGGAGCCTACAGGAGAGTTGGAGAGGGATGTTTTACAAGGGTATTTAGTGACAGAACAAGGGGAATGGCTTTAAACTGAAAGACAGTAGATTTGGATTAGATATAAGGAAGAAATTCTTTAGTGTGAGGATGGTGAGACACTGGAACAAGTTGCCTGGAGAAGCTGTGGATGTGCCATTCCTGGATGTGTTCAAGGCCAGGTTGGATGGGACTCTGGGCAATCTGGTTTGCTGAAAGTTATCCCTGCCAATGGCAGGGAGGCTGGAACTAGGTGATCACTAAGGTCCCTTCAAACCCAAATTTTTCTATGATTCTATCTTAATGTTCTCTTTGTATGACTATCTGAAATCCTGTGATCCCTATATTAATTATGAAAGAAAAAGGAAAATTGAAAAACCTTAACCAGTTCAGAGGTAAAATTAACATTGCTTATTCCCTAGTCTAGTATTGTCTTCCAGCTTCCCTAGAACTGACATTTTATATCTATTCCAACTCACATTACAGATTTTTAATATAACTAGCTTTGAATTACCTCAAAATTTAATATTGAATGCCTTCAATACTAATACAATTCAACTCTTAGCTGTTGCCTTACCTGCAGCACAAGCAGGAGAAGCTCTGCACAACATTTTTGAGCAAGATCAATTTGAAAGCATTTTATTTTATGGTTGGCTTTATCCTTATTCTAATCAAGTACTTATTAAATTCCACGAGGCTCACGCACAAATCCCAGTGACAATGGTTTGTGAAGGAAGATATTAAAAGCAGAAAGAGAGCGGGAAGGGGAGCAGAATGGAGAGAATCTTCCGCTAACTAGCGGCTGCCATCTGCCGGCTAGAAAAAGAAAACCTTTTAGGAAATTAGGAAATCAGCCGGAATCAACTTCCCGATCCGAATTCGAATTTTGACAGACTCTTTGTGTCATATTGGGAGAACGTGGCTGCCCGTTGGCTTCCCTGGACACAGAACAAGGGGCGCAATCAGGCCCGACTGACCTGCATGGGAGGAACTCAAAGTCGGGTGGACTCCAGGGTAGCCAACATCTCCTGTTGTAGCTCATATGACGATTGAAAGATCCAAACCTGAGCATAGTGCCGGAAAAACAATGGTTGCCCAGCGAGTTGTCTCTTGTAAGAGTTTCCAGGTAACAAGAAGATGGAAAGTAGCACTACAGAGAGGGGTGGGTGAAATACCAAAACGGGTCTTAGAAAGCAGGCATTAATGTACACCCTCCCCTAGCTACTACCCCTACCAACTTGCAGAGAAGCACAGCAGCAAAGACCCCCTCTCTACTTCATTCTCCTTTGTCCCTTTTCTGGGAACAAGCTTTGTAAAAAAAAAAATTACTAATAAAATTACTCTTTAAATGAAAATAAATTGAAATTATTAAATTAAAATGAATATACAATTCTGTGTATTACCTGCATCCAGAGACAGGCTTACACTAACAAGACTTTCCTAACTGGAGCCTTTTTGTCAACCACAATGTCTATGTAAATATATAAATAAAAAGCAGTAGGCCCTGAAGTTCCAAAATGAGGAACTGCAACAGGCATGGTGCAGATGGTGTGTGTGCTTTGGCCATCCCATGGAAAGGCACTGAGGAATACACAGTGGAACTTTTTCCAGAAATAAGCAGCCTCTCCCACAATTCAGCTGCTCTCTCCTTTGGAGACACTGTTCAATAGCCAGCTCAAACACAGGCTTACCTTGTACCAAATCCTCCTTCCACAACTTGTGTTAATAGGAACCAAAAATTAGGTCTCTATCAGAAAAAAATAAGTCTACCCCTCCAAAGACTCTAAAATAGGCTGCTTTTACACTTTACTGTGATTTTAAACAGTTTCAAAATTTTTACATTATTTCGAACCATCCCTCATAAAAAGACCTCTGACCAATGGACTAAGGGTTCATAAAGTGCCAAGTGTTTTCTGGATCTTACACGCTGGTTTGTACTGGGGAACTTCTCTAGACAGCCACTGTCAGGGACACTGGGACATGGCACAGACTGGGAGGCTCCACACAAGCAACCAACAGGAGGCTAAAACAGCACATTAAAAAGTTTTATTAAAATGATGAAGGGCATGGGTGGCACTGGACAACCTGAAGCACCTGGTGGATCTCATACCCTCCAGTGCTCTCTTTGGAACTGTTAATTTCTCATTCCTCAAAAGGAGGAAAGATTGCTGTGAAAACCAAATTTAATAACTTAATTGATCTAAATTAAAACAAAACCAAACAAACCCACCCCAAATCAATAAAAAAACTTCTTAATATTTTGGCCACTTTGCAAGAACCCTTTAGGTTCTCCCTCGGCCCTCATCAATCCTGCAAGCCAAGTAAATACGCATCTCTGCCTTCCCCATGTGGACCACCAACTTCAACTCCCCATCCCCACATGACACAATACTCAAACCAACATACTCAAGCTGTCAGAACCATCCAGATTAATTTTATCCAAAAGAAAAAGAGTGAGAAAAAGAGGCCACCACAGCAGGAAGCTAGAGTAAAACAAGACAAGAGCTAGAGTAGACAAGACAACATTGCATCCTAGATCTGCATCCTGTTCCCTCCTGTGACAAACTACAAACATTGCTGCAGCTAGCAAATGATCCAGAGTAGCTGGATGTTTGTCTTTTTTGTTCTTTTTTTGCCTCCATTTTTATTTTAAAGGGGAAAAATAGGTAAAAATATAGCATAAAGGAAACCAAAGTGACTGTACAATTCCACACATGGAGAGGGAATTAACAGGTTTTATACTTACAAGACCTTTGACAAGGCAGCAAGCACTGTATTCTTCCTGTGCACATTAGTAAAAAAGCTAAAATAACTAAATCATCAGTCTAGAATATTGCCCTGACATATAAATCTCCATTGCACTACGATTTTTTAAAAAATTAGCTGGCTTTCCTTGAATGCTGCAATGTTGCAGCAGAAAGTACATTTGAGCAGTGATCTAAAAATATGTTTAGCCCATTTTCACTTTAGGCAAATACTGTTTTCTTATCACAGACTTGGAAGTTTACAGTGAGTAGTAAATCTTACCTGTACACATCAGTACCTAATCACGTACTCTATCCTCCTCTCAACTCAAAATATGAACTGTTTCAAAGAAATCCTAAGAGACAAGCACGTGGCCCTTAAGTAAGGAAGGCTGCAGGAACATATTACACACAGCTCACAAGTGCTGTGGTGCCACCAAAAGGTTTCTGGGATAGACTCAAGTGCAGCGTTAGGGTGGAGCAACAAACAGACAACCAGTCATTTTGTGAAGGTTTTAAATCAGAACAGCTTATATTTTCTCTTTTAAATAAAAAATGGCTTTGGTTTCCTAGTCAAGAGGGACAATAAAGATTTTTTTTCATACAGAGCATGATGCCAATCAAGTCAATCTGCAGCATATGTATTTCTTGATCACCCTTATACTTAAGTTGCCTTCACAAAAGTAATCCCCATGACTAAGTAGTTAACAAAAAGTTATCTTGGGTAAAATTTCAAGTGTTTTTTCATTAGAGTATTAGAAGTTCTTGTGATTTCTGAAGCAGTTTTTTCCAAGCAAGGCATCTGATCCCATTGTTGTCAGTGATGCTTTGTCCAAGTACAGCCAAGGTTCACAGATTTGGTTCATCCACACAGTTGGCCACATGCAGTTCAGCAGAACACAGTCGACTTTTCCATCACACAGGTGGGAAAGCTCTCACAATAAATGAAGAATTTCTTAAAATACTTATTCATGCAATTTCCATCAGATTAATACACATCAGCCAGTTAACACTCTATTTTTTTTCAAGAACAATAAATACATTTATAACAACTGAAGTCCTTGAATTAGAAACACAGACATAACTTGGCTTCTCTTATCTATTCTGCTCATTGATAACAGTCACAATATCTTTCGACTGATGGTATATTTACAGAACAGCCAACTGGTGGCCTCACAGTAACAAATGAGATTGTCATTAATTTAATTAACACCCAGCACCATCTCAATAAACTCTAGAAAGCATCACTGCATAGCTACTAATATCTAAATATTTTTTGAACACTAGACCAAGGTTTTCAGGAGTGTGTAGAAGGACATTCAGAATAGAATAATATCGATACTATGCAAGTCCTTCAGTCAGGAACACAAATCACCAGATAGCTAAGTCCTATTCCCCTTTTCTCAGAGAGTCAGCAGCAGTCTGCATCCCCCCGCACGATTCAAGTCTTCAAAATAGAGCTGATATTAAAATATATTAATTGACTTCAAGGAAAATTAATACAATCAAGGTTACATAAGGAACAAAGCTGTCAAATAAAGTACTCTCTTGTCCAGAAAGTATTTTCCCCATGAATTACAAAGTTTTGGTACAGCAGCATAAATTTATAATAGTACACTAACAACAGAAAGCTTTCATTTCCAATAGCATTGTCAAAGCACATCTTGGGTTTGCATAATTTGTTTGGTTTTCTTAAAGCAGAGTGCACACAAAACACTTGCAGCACTTCTATTTGGGGATTATTTGAACAGTCTATTCTTGGGTAGCTGACTTGTAATGTTTCAGTGTGCGTGCAGAAGGATCAGTGGCTTTAACCCATCTTGGCATCCAGTAGTGGGGCAGCCAGCTGCTCCGCCCTGAGTAGTGCTTTTCGAAGATCTGGCGGTAGTAATAACTTTCTTTTGTTTTAGGAGGATTGAAAGGATATTTCTCTGCTGCCTTCTCCAGTAAAAGGTCATCAACCTACAGATATAAGCAAAACTCAAGTTAAGCTGCAAATATCTTCAACTTTTTAAGACACACAAGGATTCACCAACCACTAAATGTCCACAGTTTTGAAAAAAAACCAATCTATTCTAGAGGCACAGGTTTGACTTTGTTACAGGCTCACTTGATCTTTATGAACATGTAAATGTATTTCCAGTACTGCTGGTATTTCTCTGCATGACATGTGAAGCCCATTTCTCTGAGTCACAACCACCTTTGTTTGTAAGGTCACAGACACTTCTTCCCTGCCCTTCCTTTGCTGTGAAACAAGTGCAAAAAACTTACAGCAGTCACTTTGCCATCTAAGTGGCTTCCTAGGTTGTAGCTTGAGGAAGAGTTGGCTGTTACAATCAACACCAACAACCATGCTCTTAGCAACAGAAGACCTGGGATGCAGAGGCAAAGACACCTGCAGTTGCTAACGTGGCTGAGAAAGGAAAGATAAATAGTTGCACCAGTTGAGGCAATTTCAATGAGCAGTTTCTGCTGCCACCATGCTCTTTATGTTTTCATGTCTGTGAAACAGGTTTACTACTCCTACAGAAGTACAGGCTCAGAACAGGCAGCAGAACACTGCTGCCTCACCCAACTACTTTCTTGCCTGAGGAAATAGAAAAAGAAAATGGAGAAGAAAGAGTTGTTGGTAAGACAGACAAGCTCTCCTCCACAGGCTTGAGTGCATGTATTTCCATGTAGCAGAGCTCTGGTGTAAATAGGGTGTTACTCCTTCCTCACCATGATTAAACTACCTCTGCAGTCCAGAGAGGATTATCCTTTGTACAGAGTCAAAATGCTGTAAGTCTTCACTGGTTAACAATGCAAGCAGAGGCTTTAAAAATCAAAAAGGCTTAGCTAGGGATGGCTTTGAAAAACGAATGACACAAACAAGAAAGTACATTATAAAGTCATTATGTTGTTACTCAGCTGCAGAGTAAGTTCATGCAAGTGCCTTCAGCTGAAGCAGCTGCTTTGCCTGTAACCCAAAAACTGTGTTTGTTGATACACAATCTAATTTGCAATCCAGACACTTAAATAATGTTCATTTCCTTATACAGTCATTTCTGGCAGGGTCTAGCATTTCTTTGTAATAGAATCACAAATGCCTTTAACCAACTCAGATATCTAGAAGAACATTGATTAAGATTTATCTTACTTCTCCCACAAGGAAGTTCAAGTTAACTGTTATATCCAGATTTACTCTCTCAACTAAGCATGTGAGCTGCCTCCCACTGGCAATCATATCTAATACAGCTAAGTGAGAAAGGAAAAATTCATCTTCTACCTGTTGATCAATATAGTCCTGAAGAATGGAAAACCAGGATTTCTTTACTGATGCTATACCATCACTGAAAGCTTCTTTGGGTCTCCAGAGAATTTCTTTGGGAAGTAAATTGGAATCTTCAAAGGACAATCTTAAAAGGTATTTTTCAATTCCATTCTGCTTGCAGAACAAAAGACATTATCATGAGTCTCGGGAACTGCAGTGAAAAGATCTGGATTTCAACACTTCTTTCAGAAGTTTTAGTCAGAAAAGGGTCCCCCATAGCCCAACAATTCAGTAAAATATTTAAGAGCATGCTTGACTTTGGGTGGAGGACTTAACCATCCAATTCAGCAATCTGGCCACGTTAGAACATGTATCAGTGAATTTGTAAACTTACATTTGGATCCAACCTTAGTTTTACATACCTTTGGGATTCGCAGTTCTGCTGGCAGAGATAAATAATAAGAAGTAAACCGATGATCCAAAAATGGGACTCTCAGTTCAAGGCTAAGCAGGGGGAATAAATAGAAAAGATACTGAATTAATCCAGCAAGTCATCTACTTAAAAATTCCACAGCAGCTAAGCTTTCCCTGTCTTTCACATAAACACCAAATTTTCTGATTTTACTTGGAAGAAATTTCACTTACATATTTACAACTACCTGAATTTAATTCACCAATTTGTAAAGTTAGGTGTATGGCCTACACAGATTAAAGACTATGATGTTTTATGATGCAAAATGCTGGGGAGTTTATAGTGCCCTGAATTTACCAACTACAATCCTATAGGATCTGCAACAATCATTGCAACACATGCACAAAAGCACATTTTAAAAAATCCTCTTCCTCTCAGAGAACTACCAAGTCACTCACTAGGATTTGCATCACCATTTGTAAACATATCATAGAACCAAGCAAGGACTTCTGCTGTCATTTCTGAAATCCACATTTGTTTGTGTTCCCAAGAAACAACAAAAGAGAGCCGTACAGAATTCACACAAGTTCTCTCCTATACCACTGGTAGATATGCATACAAAGCCTTCCTGCTTTTGTATACCAAAGCTTCTAAGGACACAGAAGGCAACAAATAAAATGACAGTAACTGCATCTTCAGCAGAAAGAACCTCTGGTGTGCCTGCTCAAGAGCCATTATGCTGTCCAGCTTCACAAGTGAAAGGAGATCTTATACTGCATCTCAGTAATTTCATTCTCTCTTTAGTTTCTACTCTGATAAAAAGCTTCAGCTACTTCAGGTAATACAGCTTATAAAAAATAAAAAATGAACCAAATACTGAGCATTCACTAATCAAATACTGAGGCCTCAGTTTCTCCATACACTAACAAGATTTGCACTGCAAGTCTTTCCCTACAGTTCTTCTTGTTCCTAACTGATAATGATAGTTTCATCTTTTCCCCTCTACTCTTAGTTCTTCTCCCTTTTCTCCAAATCTGAACTCCTTAAATTCTGCTCTAGCTTGTTAATATGAGGGTTCTTTCTTCCTAACAGTGCTGTGCAGCAGAGCCCAAAGAAAAACAAAAACGGCCAGGATGTGATATTAAACAGTCTTGAAAGTGTGGTGAAAATTTTCACACAAAACAAATTATGAGGCAAATGGCAGGTGTCCTGCACTAGTCAAGAGAAACATAAGAAAATTGTAAAAGTTGAGCAAGTCATTTTGTGGCAGGATCACCATACAACAAAAGCTTCCCAACAAATAAGTTTCTTGCTTTGCCAAAGGTATCATTTTTTTCTTACCTATAGACAGCTTTCCAACATTATTCTTGGTTTAACTAATGTATTTCTTTTAGTAAAATGCTTCTGTTTGGTAAAACAACACTATTTTCTACAGCACTCAACTTGGAGATTTTTTCAGGTATCAGTTACACAGATTGTATCCTAATATCTCTTTATTACAGCCAGCTACCTAATGCACATATCATTTTCAGTGTGTTGTTTTAGTTCTGATGATCATCAGATTGAAGATTTCTCTTTGTTTAAACCTCCAAAGACCCCAAAGTCAAATACAAGTTTGCCTTCCCTCCTTAACTCTGAATATTTTTATTTCTGATTCACTGCTTCTGTAAAGACCAATACAGTCCTATACAAAAAGTATATCCATTGGCAATTCAGTGGGCCCTACAGTCACAGATCAGATTAAATTTGGCACTGTGCCTTACTGTTGCTCAAATGGCTTCAGGCTACAACTTCATGTTGTTATACAAATCCTCAGCAGTCTTTTCCTGCCTCGTCTCCTTTTGTTTTTAAATTATGAGTGCTCAGCATCCAAGGGAATACATTTTACCCATGTGCTGCAGTAGTTCTGTCTGCACGAAGTACATCAAAGAGGTAGAGCTCCTTCAAAAGCCTCTCACTCTCTTCTGCAGCTTCCTCAGGAGATGGAGCCTGAAAACAAACATAGCATGGAGCACAGAGGTGGAACATGGCTGCACTGAGGGAACCATTGCTGGCTGTCCTGCACAGGAATTGTAGTGATCACCAAGCAATCTCAAAACCAGCAAAATCTACATACAAGAAATAACAGTCTCGGGAACTGCTGAGGATGAAGAAAGCTATTTTTCAGGTGATTAAATCCCTTGGATTTTATGCTACCCCAGAAGAAAAACTCAACAAATATACAGTTATGAAAATTCTCAGACATCACACCTTGAACTATCAGAGATGTTCTGCTGGAAGGCACAACAAGCAGCTCAAAGGCATTCTGTATAATGAATATATTTACCTTATGGAAATATATATATCCTTGTGTTAGCTCATCTGATCCTTCTCCTGAAAAAATGACCACACTGTCTGTTTTCTTCCGAATATATTTGGAGACAAGATACATACCTTAAAAAAAAAAGTACAAATTTAATAAAGTACATCTACATTCACGATGCTATATACGCTAGTGGTTTAAAATTTAGCATTTTAGAAATTTTTGTCCCACACTACTTCCTTCAGCAGCAAAAACTGATATAAAGTAGCATCTCATTGTTACTTGAAGCCACCAACAGCCACACTAAGCTGGTGCTGCAAATACATCTAAACTGTGTATTTACACTTGGCCTTCAAAATACCAGAAAGATGTGTCTACTTGTGACCCTGGGAACACTGCAGGATTCCCATGGGAACAGAGAGGAGTTGTTCTGACTCAGTTTGGAATCAAGTGCCTGATTAATTCCAGCACAGTGCTGAAGAAACCTTCTAGCCTTGGGGAAAAGCAAAAGTTGCTGTTTAACTTTCTACCGCTCTGAGTTGAACAGGATGAAGACTTTTTTCAATTTTTTTTGTAAAGAATTATTTATAAAACAGAATTATACTTTCTACTCAATGCATCTTTCTGAATGGGAAGCTTTTATAAGAAAGTATTACAAATCTAAAGAAAAAGATCTATTTCATTATTATACTAAGCAGCAAATGACAAAGAAAAAATGACAGAAAAAGGTTTTAGCAAAATGGCTTTAATTTTTAAAGAAATGCATTCATTATTTCACACTGCTAAATCCCATCTTCATTAATTCCTCCCAGAGAGTTCAGTTTTGAAAACTGTGTTACCTATTTGGCTTCATAACTCTTTTACAACAACACAAGATTAACTGGGTAAAAAGCTGTAGCTTGCATAACGCAAATGGTCCCATTGGATTAGGGGTTTTCCCCTCTTACCAGGCTGGCAGTGCTTTGTTAGAAGCTGCTGCTGACTCCCTTCACTTCTCAGAATCAAGAGTACATTATAAGAAAGGGCAATAATAAATACTTCATATTAGTATCAAAGTTATGCAAGGAAAGGGTGACTGTGATTTGCTGTCATAATATTCAGTACCTCAGAACCCTTCTTTCAAGGTTCATACTTACTAGAGGCAAAAACTTAGACATGCAGATCTAACATTTCTTCTTCATGTAACTGTTGCTTTTCAACTCAAAGCTTCAAGAACAGTTCTTGACAGTTGCTTTTTGAGCTGTAAATAACTGCTTTTGCCTCAGTATGGTATCACAGATAAGTCTGGGTAGCAGAACTCTGGAGTCCCAGTCCCCAGATTCTGTGACAGATAAGGGGATCTAGTAGATGACCATGTAAGTTTGCGTAAAATTTTATTTGGGTGATAGAAACCAAAGATTACCATTAAAAAAATCTTACCAATAGAAGCTCTTATAGTTGTTATATCGTAGGTTTCCAATGAGAAGATAACCTCCTCTATTGCCTGAATCCCCTCTTCAGTATTAAGTATTACTTCATGATGTTCACTGCCTATATGTGCAGCCACCTGTTTGCAAAAGGTCAAAATAATGCATCACTTTTCAACTAAAACATTTTATAAGCATACATTGTGTTTAAAGCAAACACATTAAGTGAAAGCACCATCTCTGCTTTGCTGCAATGAAAATTATGACATCAGGCCAAGAAACCTTTGACTTGCAGTGGTATGTGCACCAGAAAGAACAGTCTCCTTAATTACAGTGTTCAATCATGAATGCAACAGACCATCCAGCTGCTTGCCTAAAATGTTAACAGAATCTTTAGAGGCTCTCAATATTCCAGATATCTTCTCTTAAGAGAAAAAGCAGCACAAAAGTCATGAAAGCCTGAGCAGTACCCCAGATGGTACAAAACTGTTAATTCAGCAAACTGATAATTACAATACTTAACATATCTACAAATGCCTTAGTATATGAACCATAACATGGAGACCTACCCTAAAACCCAGAGGCAGAACTGAGACAAATCCAAAGTGCTATCATTTTGACAACAATGCAAGGGGACTCTGTCATGAAAGTCTTCCAAATGCAAGAGAGAACAGGTAAGGTTCCAGCTGCCCCTTTTGTAAGATTAAGCAGCGTTATACTAAATAATTTACTGCAAACTGATTTACATGATAACAAATGAGTTTTCAGTGTTACGATTAATGCCATACCATGAAGTTAGCACCATTAATATACTCTTTAGCACTCAGTAGCTAAGAACAAACTGAAAGCAATGCTTAAGATACCTTTCTGGCAGCAAGTAAGTCAGGACTGTTTTCCATTCCAATTGCAAAGGTTTGTAATGGATAATTGATGTTGATTTCTTTCATCAGTTTCAGAAGAACAGCTGCAACCAAGCTGGAATCTAAACCCCCTGCCAACAAAACAAATTATCTGATTAGGTATTTGAATGATGTTTTCCTTCCTTCTTAAGGAATCTAGGTACTGGAATCCTATGAATGGGCTTCAGTTTTAAGTTGTGTGATTACAAAGTCCTTCTCATACAAGTGCACATTTACCTCTGCTTAATAAAAGAATCAGGCAACTTTAGTGGAACATCTTCAGTAACAGTTATTAGTACTTTTGGTGTCAGAAGCATCTGTGGAATTCCTTATTTAAGATAAAAAGAAAGTATACTGAAGACATTGTACCAGTAGAGAATATGACCCTTCTCAGCTCTGGGGATTTATTCTCCATTTTAAAATCACTCTCTATCTTCCTTTTACCTGTACATTTGGCAGTCAACTGATAGGACTATGGATTTTTTTTTTTTGTTTGCTGTAAGTAAAAGAACAGAATTAAGTAAAAGAACAGAATGTTTAGTGTAAGGATTCTACTCTTCTACAGTCATTCTTTTTTTTTCCTCCTTTCTTGAGGAGAGTGAAAGGATTTGAACAGTTTGTAAAAAAAGCAGAAAATAAAATAAAGAGATGCACAAGCTGCCTAAATGTACTCCAAGGATCCACCTTCTTATTATCATGAGCTAGTTCTGCTGATCCTTGGCTAGTTCTACTTGCTGCTGTCCTACAAAGTACTAAGCAAAACACAGTACCCTGTTTGCCCACATCTGCCTGCAGTTCTGACAAGAGGCACATCCCTCTTCTCTTTGCTTCCTATAGTCTGCATATGTTTTCTCAGCTAAGTGCATTAGCATCAATTCCCACCCTGATCCCCTTTGCAGACATGCTGTCTTGTAGAAAAAAGTATTTCCTGCTGAAATTACATGCAAATTCTGAGAAAAGGAGAGCACAGAAAACAGAGTGCTCAGGATGCAGAAATCGGGAAAATAAAAAACTCAGGTTTCCACAGTGACACTGAAGAATTCCCTCTGTGATTAGAAAAAAAAGCAGTTCTCTGTGATGTTCCAAGTATACTCAAAGTTGTGAAGCACTGAGATACTCTGGTATTATTTATACCAGCACAGGCACTTAGTTTTGCTGCTTCCTGCATGTGCATCTGAGGAGCTGCTGACTGCCTTCTAATTTGATATTTTAAATTTTAGCGGGGGTTACCTGATTTTTTTTACCAAAACGGAGATCTTCCATCTCAATGTATCTTCCTATTTAATTTACCTTCTTTCTACTTTTAATGATTGCATAGTAAAGAATGGTCCAGCAGTATCTCCTGGTCAGTTCTCTCTCATTCAGATGCACATTTCATAGGGTTCATGACAAATGAGTGTAATTACTGTTGCTCAGTGAATGCACAAAAAGCATTCCAGAACTCTAACCACAAGTACCAAGTGCCACACAAACACAGGAAACAAGGTGCCAGAGTCCAGCTTACAGAGCCTTACCTCTGTAACTGAACCATCAGATCACAACAGTGATCAGCTAAGTCAGTGAACAACTTCCTATACCACAAGCTATTACCTTATCTGCAAAAGGGTGTAGCAAATTATTTTGGTCCAGATGGTCTCCAGTAATATGGTAAATTAAGGAAGTTTAGGATGGAGACTAGAGCAAATGTGGCAAGTAAGAATACTCCTGCTTCTGAAACATGCCAAGGCTTTCTTCTAAGTTCAATCTGCACAAAGTCAATGTAATAATTACATTTTTTAGACCAACCTAAGCATAAATCTCATGTATTTATGAATACATTCAGTAATTTTCAATAGGAATACAATATTTTTTGTCTTATTTAAAAATGCTCAGTGTCTCAATAAGCAAAGTAAATTTTAAAATTACAAGACTTTCAAGATACTTGTAAACTGGATAACTGTATTCCATACTAAGAATTTCACTGTTGCCTGTTCTTAAAAGCATCTGAATATTCAGATCACTCCAGGTACATTGCAGCAGAACAGCCTATTCTTTCCTTTAACTAGAGGATGGGCAAAAGGGATAGAAGGTACAGAATCACTGTGGTTCTTGCTACTTACCTGACAGAAGACAACCAATCCTTCTGTGAGCCATCAAACGTTTTCTCACAGCATTTTCAAAGAGAATACGGATGTTGCTTTTCACCGTTTCAAGGTCAAAACCTGCTCAGAAAATAAGAAAAGAGAAAAGCAAAAAAATGTCCCAAAAGTGTTACTTAGACTTTGCTGGATGATACTAATTTGGAAACAAAGATATTTGTCTGAATCTCCTTTGATAACAAGGATACTCAAGTCCATCTTTGTACAAGACTGCCTACAAAAACAATTTTAAAGTCCATACATTTTAAAGGTTCTTACTGGTTGTTTTGTTTTTCTTAAATGGTACTTTTTAAACCAATCAATGCAAATTTTACATTCCCAGATTACGATTTTTCACTTTTAAATCAGAGTAAGTAGCAAAATCTTCACTGTACTACCTGAAGGCAGAGCTTCCACTGTATCACATGCAGCATGGAGAGGTTCATCTTTGCAGCTATGAAATTTTACTAATTCCACTGATGCAACTTTGCCAGAGGGCTTTAAGTCCAACACTTCATAATGACCCGGAAGAAACGGTTCCACTTTAGAACATAAGGATGTTGAATGCTTTAAGTTGATCAGTCCTACACATAAAATGGGGAAAAAAGAAAAATGTCAGAGTTTTTGATTTTAAATGGTTAAGTTATACCTCACTCAGCAGCCTCTCTACTAAAACTATATACAAATACTTTCTCCAGATCCTAAATCTGGTATTAAAAAAAATCCTTTTGAGTCACCGTCAGTCCTGGCCAGAGCATGATTCTGCTTCTGGCAGGATGTACACATAGATCTGAGCCATCTCAAGCTGAGGCAGATAGCAGAGAAAGCAAACCAGCAAGTTTTACTAACTGGCAAGTAGCAATTTATCCCTGTGACCCCTAGAAAGAGGACTTTTCTAACTGACTACGTTATGGCCAGGTCAAAGTTGCATATGCTTGGGAGAATCTGAATGACAATTATTAATTAATTTTGTGTTTAAAATTAAGTTTAGTCAAGCTAACAAGGGGCTTGCAATAAAACAACATCACTGTAGTGATTGCTTAATTGACATATATTTGGTGATTTCAAAATTCATCAGTTCTAGAGTGATCTACTTCACTGCTATTGAATGCCAGGTATAAAACTTGTAGCCAA
Source organism: Cisticola juncidis (assembly GCA_013400215.1). Classification (NCBI taxonomy): domain Eukaryota; kingdom Metazoa; phylum Chordata; class Aves; order Passeriformes; family Cisticolidae; genus Cisticola; species Cisticola juncidis. The sequence continues at coordinate 426,982 of VXBR01006348.1, read as the reverse complement.
ACCTCATTTCCATTCCCCACGTGAAAGAGGGTGTTTTGCACCTGTTGGTCACCTGGGTGCTCCCTGAGGACATCCTCAAAAGGGACACTGAATTGCTGTCACAAAGGGACTACTAATTCACTGTGATTGTTATAGGACACTGACTCCAAAACATTCACTTCCCTTCTTTCACAAGTAACAGAAATGGTGCAGCTCTTAGTATTACTACACAGTACTATTAGAAGAGTCCACCTACACTGGAGTCTGATAACAGAATAGATATACAATAAATGGGAGAGAAATGATCATAAAAGTCAATTTTAGCCAAAGTGCATTTTAGGCAGTAAACTCCCTTTTGATACTGTTTGCATTTGTTTGTGGTTGCACCAAGACTAGAGATAATTACTTTAAAAGAGAGAGCCAGTGATGTGCTTTCCTTCATCTCAAAGAAAAAAAAATCATCATCAAATAAAGTATGTGATTCTGAGAAGGTACCCAATACTGCAGTAAATTTCAGTAGGGTTTCAAAATTCCTGGCTTTTATAGATTAGCAGTTCTTTGGTATAATTACCTAGTTTGCTACATAACACCAAGAGCAAAGTCTAATATAATTTATTGTAACTTAAGTCTAGTCTAAGTCAATAGACTATATTTAACTTTGGCCTAACATAAAACATCTTGAGTTCAATACTGCTAAGGCTCCAGCACACAAAGAAATTCTAGTTAAATAAGCAACTTATTTTAGAGATATTAAGGATAATAAAATATCTTGGATATTTTTAATTTAATGATGTTATTAATGTTCTTATATTAAATATATCTTAAATATAGGTAATTTATTACTGAATTTACAGTTAATTTTCTCTTCACACTAAGAAGAAAGCCCAAAAACAGTTAGTCTTCAACAGAAAGACCTAAAATTATTTAGGCACTAAACACAACTGGCTTTACCTTTTGCCTCAGAACAGACACCCAAAAATCCATCATCAGTCAGCACCTTAAACAGTGGTCTGACTCCATAGGTATCTCTTGCCAGAAACACTTTCCTGTTTGCAGTGTCCAGAAGGATGAAAGCAAATACCCCATCTAGCATGGATGCTGTTTGTTCTATTCCCCCTCTGTTGTACAGATGAAGGATAACCTCACCATCCACTAATGTTTGATAGTCAAATCCAAACTGCTTCTGCAGCTAAGAAAAAGATATAAAGAAAAACATAAATAAGCATGTGAAAACATCAGCTGCTTAGTAATTGTTTCATAAGAATAATCTTGTATGTAAAATCACAGTTTAAAAGTTATATTAATATTTCTGCCAAAGAAGGAAATTATACTTTTGTATTCAAAGTTTTACTGGGTTTGCATGGCCAGGCTTTGGTAGCAGAGGGACTACAAGGGTGGCTTCTGTGAGAAGCTGCCACAAGATTTCCCCATGTCTGGCAGAGCCAAAGTCAGGTGGTTCCAGGACAGACCTGTCACAGGCCAAGGCAGTATTTAAGAATAAAGAAAAGTTACTGTGTGGATGTAATTGCAGCCAGAGAAGAGTGGGGTGAGACTATGTGAGAGGAACAGCCCTGCAGACACCAAGGAGAAGGAGGGGCAGGAGGTGCTCCAGGAGCCAGAGCTGAGATTCCCCTGCAGTCCATGGTGCAGCCCATGGTGAGGCAGATGTGTCCCACAGCCCATGGAGGAGCATGGGCATGCAGAGATCCACCTGTAGCCCATGGAGGAGCTCCTTGCTGGAGCAGGTGGATGCCTGAGGAAAGGCTGTGAACCCACGGGAGAGCCACGCTGGAGCAGCTCCTGGCAGGGACCTGCACACCCATGCAGAGAGGAGCCCATGCTGGAGCAGGCTCCTGGTGGGATATGTGACCCTGTGAGGGACCCATGCTGGAGCAGACTGTGCCTGAAGGAAAGCAGCCCATGGAAAAGGGACCCACACTGGAGCAGTCTGTGGAGAACTTTTGCTGTGGGACAGAATCCTGCTGGAGAAGTTTGTGGAGGACTGTCACCCATGGGAGGGACCCCACACTGGAGTAAAGAAATCTCCTTCAGCAGTGGCAGGAACATCCTGTGACAAACTGACCATAACCCCCATTTTCTGTTTCCCTGCTGAGGATAAGGTAGAGCTTAGGAAGGAGGAAGGGGTAGAGGAAAGGTTTCCTCTTTCAAGGCTTATTTTACTTCTCATTACCCCTCTCTGATTTTGCTGGTAATAAATTAAATTTAATTTAATTTCCCCAAGTTCAGTCTGTTTGACCCATGACAGTATTTGGTGAGTGATCTCTCCCAGTCCTTATCTCAGCTCATGAAACTTTAGTTGTGTTTTCTCTCCCCTGTCCACTTGCTGGAGGAAAGCTTTGGTGGGTGCCTGGCATCCAGCCAGGGGCAACCCACTACAAAAAATTTACCCAGGATCATCTCTTAGGCAAAGAGACTGACAATGCAGTCATAAGCAATTCATGTTAAGGCAAGTTTTCAGGGATACATTTCTATCTGAGGATGTGAAACTGCAAACCCATGATCTTGGTCTTCAGAAGCATTAGCCAGCCACTGTCTAGAAAAAACTACCAAACAATTCAAACCACAGACATGTGCAACATCTCTCCAAGTAAAGTACTTTGGAAACCATCTTTGGTTTACTTATGCAATCACTGCAATTCCTCCACTTTTTCTATGCAGAGAATTTAGTTTTGCCTAATCTTTCTCCATTCCTCAAACTAGCCTTTTCACTCTGTCTGTGCATATAAAATGGAGGAGAAATAAATTAGCTGTCAGACTTAAGTCAGACCAAACATCCTTCATGTTCTTCTGATGCTACTCTTAAAAGTCCTTTCAATACACACAAAACAGAGGGAAAAAGAGGGTTTCACTAAAACTCTAACAAGCAAAGAAACTCCACAAAACCAATGCTTTAATATTTAAGTTCTTTGGTTTTAATTGTTACTTATGGGGCAGTATTAGATCAAATTGAGTGAATGTTAGAATAAGTAAGTCGTTGCCCTGAGGAAGGCACCTGTTTCACCAGTGATCCTTTCTTAGGTAGGTTTCAGCCACAAGCTTCAACGAAAAATCTCATTATAAAGAAAGAGGGTACATAATGTAGTGACAACAACTAAACAAATTCCTGTAGATGGCAATGCAAGTGTTGCACAGTTAAGGTCCCCTTAGGACCGTGTGTGGCATGATTGAGAGTAATTCTCACTGCTTTCAACAGCAGAAAAACCACAGTGCAAAACACTGCAAGTAATACGGACTGTTGATACAATACATTTCACGTGTACTGAAGGACAAAATCTCATCCTTCAAACAGCCAGATAACTTGAGGACTGGGAAAAAAAATTAAATCTCCTGTCTATTCAGTCAAATTCCCAGTGATGTTACTGATGTCACAGATGTGGCTGACAGCAGCTTGACTTGACTTAAAAAATGTGACCTTAGGAATGCTATAATATCTCAGATTATTCATATGTTTCTGATGCTAGTACACTTAGTATGTGATACATTTTACACGTTTATTCAGCATGATTCAGAATCAGACACAGTTTTAAACTGCTTTATACATCAAATTTGGATGATCTGATCATCTTGCCAATAACAGGCAGCACGGACATCTCAGAACAGGGACTGAGGAACACTGACAGTGTTCAGCATCAGCATCAGGGACGTTTAGAAACTTTGGGAACTAAACAGAGTTGCTGCTTGTTGTGCACCTAAGATACTTATGTGGCTCTCAAAAACCCCAGAAAACACCTGACTTCTGCTGCAGACACCTAAGGACTTCTGTGGCATACTGGAAACATCTCCCTAAGGCTTACTGCTTTTATATAAATATGTAAGCATGCATACTGTGCATCACTATAGCTTAAGTGACATCTCCCATCTGGATTGAGATGCAATAATAAAAATGCAATATCCAACAGCTTGGGAGAATGATGAAATTGAGAAAACAATTGAAGTGAAAGACAGTGTAAAAGCATTTGTATTATGAAGACACAAGAAGGGGAGAAAGGCTTGGAATTCTTTTCCCCAAGAGATAATGAAGAATGTGTCTTAAATTTCAGCTGTACAGACCTGAAGATGCAAATGTTTATTGCCCTTCTTGTCAATTAAAAAGTGATTTTTCAGTATTAAAGATTAGGTGTGTTGCTAAATAAGCTACCAGATTCACAGTTCATTGAGATAATTTTATTTCCTTTTAAATACTAGTTCTTTGCTAACTTTCACTTTTTTCTGATATTCTAGTTCTACACATTTTAAAGATGTTCTGAGTATCCACTAGTCTTGAAATAAAAAAAATAAGTAAAGACTTTTTTTTCAAATTGCCTTATCATGTATACAACACTTACCTGTTTGAAATTGTAGATTTCTCCGTTGTAGCACAGCCACAGGTATGGGAATTTCTTTATCCGGATAGGCTGCATGCCATACAGCTGATCAACCACTGCCAGGCGGTGGAACCCAAAACAGCAGTTGGTGAAGCCATTGACGTTCTCAAAGCGAAATGCATCAGGACCCCTGTGTGCTATCTTCATGGCACTCAGACACTGCACAGAAAGGCACTCATCGCTCCCAAACAGGGCCCAGATACCACACATCGTCAGGCTCCTGTCCTACCTGCACGAGGAGAACCTGTCCAACACAGACACCAACACTGTGAGCAAGAGCTGACACTTGGCCCTGGGTCTGGCTGAGAGGGCGTTCATTCTGCCCTCAGCAGCCCTCCCGGGGCTGTGCTTTGTGTTGGCATCACAGCAGTGTTTTGGCTACTGCTGACCAGTGTCCACACAGCATCAACCAACATTTCCTCCTGATCAGAAGGCTGGGAGCAGACAAGATCTTGGAAGGCAACTGACAGGACAGCTGACCAAAACTATCCAAAACTGACCAAAAACTATTCCATATCTGATGTCTGCCCAGATATAAGAAGGAGGAGCAGAGCAACTAAAGGCAGAGCAACGACTATGTGTGCTGAAGCCCTGCTTCTCAGGAAGTGGCTGGACATTGCTTGATGGTGGGGATGAGAGAATAAAATCTGTTTTTTCCTTTTGCTTGTGCATGATCTTCACTTTTGCTTAAAAGTAAACTGCCTTTATCTCACCCATAGGGTTTATAATTTTTAATCATATTTTCTTGCCCCTCACTCCATCCTGCTAGATAGAGTGCCTTGGTGAGCACCTGACATCCAGCCAAGTTCAATCCACCACACATCTAAAAACCACAGATAACAGACACAGGCTGTTAATCACTGAACTATCAAGAGGCCTGATAAAAAGAACAGCAGACTTTACTAACATGAAGTAAAACCCGGCTTGCTCAAAGTATGATAAGCAAATTTTAGCCAGCATAAAATTAGGTTTAAGTTTTACCTTTCGATATAGCGAGGCTGTCTATGATTGTTTGTTTGTTTTTAATATATGGAGAGCACAAACAGAACAAATCATTACTGGTCACAGAGTAACATCATGTGAGCAGAAACATTAAACTTCCTTTGAGTCTGTCGCCTTTACATTCAGAGGGGGTTTATAACGAAGAGGGAGGCTCCTTAGCAAGACCCGTAGGACAGCACAAGGGGGAAGTGTTTCGAAGCCAAGGGGCACAGGTTCAGACCGGAGTTCCCGGCAGGCGCAGATGGCCGAGGCGCGGAGGGAGCGCGGCTGTTGCAGCGCCGTGCTCGCCCCAGCAGCTGCCGCAGCCCCGGGGGCTCTGGAGACACACACAGGCCTTGCACTCTCGGAACCCCAACCCAACAGCGCGGGTGCGCCGGGGCTGGGGACCTCCAGATCAAGTGATGTCGCTGGAGACATCAGCCCAGCGCCTTAGGGCCTTGGGGTTAAGGTTCGGAGAGCCACAAATCCTGCACCTGCGGGAACACCGGCGATGCCAAAGGCGCGCCAAGGGGAGCACGGCACTGCAACAACACTGCTCCCGCTCCAGCATCTGTCCCATCTGGACACGGCATGGCGCTGCGGACCTCAGCCCCAGCACATGGAGCTGGGCTTTCCCACCATCTGAGCGTCCTCCTGGTAACCCGCGGTCCCTGGGCAGCCGGGACAGGTTCCCTCCGCGCTCACCCGCTCCCCTCGGGCCCTCCCACACGGCCGCCCCTTCCTCCGGCGGCTTCCGCACATCCCGGGGCCGCCGCTCCCTCGCCGGCCGGCGGCAGGAGGCCGAGTGCCG
>VXBR01006348.1:408799-420819 GCA_013400215.1 Cisticola juncidis | reverse complement strand
CCCGCCGCCGGGGCGAGGGGAGGTAGGGCCTGGGCCCGCAGCCGTACCGCTCTGTCCGCCTGCAGCCGGGCCGGGCTGCCCCGACAGGGCAGCGCTCCCGGGCCGAGCAGCGCCGGCTCCGGCACCGCCCCGTGAGGAAACGCGAGCACCGGCAGGCACCGCTGGGCGCTCCGGGTGCCGCGGGCTCAGGCAGGAGATTTGTGGCTGTCAGAAATTCAGTCCCTGCAGGTGTGCTCCGAGCCCTGCCTTGCGTGGTGTCCAGGAAAGAGAGCTAAGGCGTTGCCCTAAAGCTGCTTTATTTGGTTGAGAGAGGCGAGCGCATGCGAAGCTCACACCTTTGGAAGAATTTGCCGAGGACACACGATTTTTCTGTGCAAAACTAAGTTCTGAAGCACAGGCACTAAGGGTAAAACAGAATTTTGTTGCTTACCTGAACTTATGTATTGGACAGCTATGCGTATTTGAGAGTGCTAAAGTGAATTCAACTCTCTATATTAGGAAGTGAAGTCCTAAATATAAACCCTCATTCTCCATGAATACTTTAAGACAGCAATTAGTAATTCTCATGCAGTGTGCTTTCATAGCCAGCTTTAGTGGACTTACTGTAAAACTATAGTACTGTGCATAAAGTTCTTCAGGTTGTGCAGTTTGTCAGCAGCAAGTGTGGTCTATGTGTAGAATTTTAAAAGGACCTTTAAGAAGCCATTCAAATGATATTTTTAGGCTTCAGAAAGAAAAATGTGTTGAAGCATCCTGTGCATGAGCATTAGACTCCAGTACTGATGAGGAATAGAGGTAGGATGTTTCTGTTCAGCACAGCTTCACCTGAACGCAGGTAGCCTGTAGATGCCATGTGTGCCCTTCCCAGAGCTGTGCCTGCCTGGAAGGGCAGGGTGTAAGTGCGTGCAATGGCACATGGAGGCACTGCCATAGAAGAGAAATGGTGGTGGTGAGGAACACCTTCACTCTTGAGGTTTTTTCCAGAGATCTAAATGTCACTCTGCATTTTGGAAAGCTACCAGAAATAGTAGACAACCCTTGTACTAGCTTGGGTTTTTTGGGGGGATTGTTTGCTTGTCAGAAGCTTTTGAAAGCAGCCTTTCTTTACATCTTTACTTCTTTTCTCCATGTAGAAGAGATTTTTTTAATGGGTCTGCTTATGCTCAAATTGTTGTCTGGGCACTTTCATTGACGGTTCCTAACTATTGAAGTCCTGGTTTGTAACTAGATCTCATACAGCGCTTTATGATAGTCTCAAACCATTTGGTACAATAAAAATCTCTTAATGGAGAAACTGAGGCAGGGAGACTGAGAAGTAACTTGCAGAAAGTGGCTTTGTAAGGGTGGTTAGGCACAGCCAGGGTAGAGCAAAACCTCTCAAGTCCTGATTAAAGCCTGCATCCTTAGAATACACTGGGTAATTTATCCTACCCTGTACTATCACTTCTAAAAACTGGGGATAACTGCTGCATTTAACTGTGTCTTGCATGTTTAATGCCCAATTTTAATGAAATTGATGGTGTTATATATAGGACTATTGGCAGAAATACTACACATGATCGATTTTTTAATATTGGCAATGTTAGTGTTTGGTAATTGTAAAAGCTCAAGAAAAACTGATATATCCCTGGTCTTTTCTCTACTATGGTCCAGTAGCCCATTATAGTCTGCTTATATCAAATCTCATTCTTCAATATCCAGTATTTTCTTTCAGCATATCTGCAGACAGCACTAGATGTGATTACACCTCAGTTTCTCATCTGTGTTCTTCTCAAGTCACATCTTCCCTCTCAGTTTTCTCATTCCTGCAGACATCATGTGTAATAGTTTCTCCAAAGCATTGTCTTCTCCACTCTACTCCTCTAAAGTTGATTTTTCCTTACATTTTTTGTTGAAAGAAATTTACCTTGCTTCTAGCTGCATTGAGAGAACAGGTTTGCATGTAAATGTTGAGTGCCATTAGTAGCTAGGAGACTTTCTGTTTTGTGATATGTACCTGAGAATTACCACTTGGCCACAAGATAAAACCATTTAATAATGGCTGAAAAACCTTGTAAGAAAGTTCCTGATTAATCAATTAGGAAGTGCTTGCATTCGTTTTGTTCCTAATCAGCTGAGATGAAAGGCTAACCTTCAGACGTTTCTCTGAAGGCAAGAGGTAAATGAGTAAATAAAAGGTCGAAGTTAACAGTTAACCCAAAGCTAACAGGTAAGTGAATACAATGTAGAATGAACTGGTGAAGCTTTATGACTCTCACTGAACTGATCACTGTCAGCTCAGCTCTCAGTTGAGCATTGCTCATAAATGAAATCTGTGTCCCATTAAAGATGAGTACCTTAGGTGCATCTGTTGAATGTGGTGCCACCAGCATGCTTGAAAGACTGGAAATATCTGAGTTCTGTGAGATTAATGAAATGTGTTTGGACAGGAGAGAGAACTGAGGAGAAGGGGAGAAGTGGAGGCTGTGATTAACAAAGGCGGATGGTGAAGGTTTTTTGCTTTCACAGCAGTGACTAGCAAATCAACAACCTGTGCTACGGGGGGTTTTACAGGGCATAGTCTCCTGAAGATAGCCCTCATGAGAGGGCTTTTTGCATGAGGCTGGTTTTGTGATAATGGCTCTCCCAGCTCTCTAGTGCCATCCTTTGCTCTCACTGGAGCTGTGCAAGAAAACAAGATCTGAAGTGGAAAATAATGACAAGACTCAGATATTGGAGAAAGACTTTCCCTTTTCTGCCAGCATCCAATGCACATTCTCTGGAGCTTCTCCAGCAAGAATTCAACACTCTTTGCTGATGATGAAAGTTGTCACAAGTGGATTCATGGAGCAGGGCAGGACTGTAAAACAACAGAAATTTTATTTGTGTGTCTCAGCACAGCCTTACACCAGCCCTTAGCACAAAAATTACCAGAGGAGAGCCATTCTGCAGCCTACCAGGCCACCTACTTAGTCATGGTCTGTTTAAAACACTTCATCACCAACAACTGGAAGAAAAATAAAGTTAATGCTGAAATGATTTCTGTTTTGAAAAATTGATTTTGGCTGTGGGAAGGAGAAGTATGTATCTTGTCTGCACTTTCACGACTCTGTTTGCAACCAGTATCCATTTTTAGCTTGGACCAATTGCTCTTGATATGGCCTTGAAAACATCCCAAATTGTAATAGCAAGACTTGTTTTTCCCTTCTCCTAACTTGTGTAGTAATTGAGGTGTGGGAATAGGCAATTCCAAGTTTCCTCAAACCATCCTTTGCTCAGCAGTCAGTGACTGAATGTTTTCTAGGGCAGAGGCTTAGCTTGAAAGCAGAAGGTTGTTCGTCATAATGGAGCTGCACAGAAAGATCTGTATGCCATGGTGGCATGGCAGCCCATTATATTGAGAGATCAGTGTGGGCAGGGCTCAGGGAAAGGTGGAAATCAGTTCCTCCTCCCCAGTCACATGGGTTGACATAAACAGTGTATCTCATACCCGGCTATCTTTTAAGGACAGAGGCTTGTTGGATACATGTGCATCCACCTGGCAATAATTGTAGTGACAGGTGTTCTGCTAACACATCTGAGATCTGAAATGCATGTTTGTATGTCAAGGATATGCACATGCAGAGAGCAAAAGCCTTTGCCTATATTGGTTTTCCTTCCCCAAGAGATATTAACACTATTTGCTCCTAAAGTCTGAATGCTTGCACTCGAATTCTCAGGCAGAATCACACTTTAATTCCTGAGGAGGGAAAAAAATGAAAAGAGAAACTGTCAAATTCAAAAGCTGTTTGAAGATCCATAGCTTGAAGTAAGGTAGGGTCCCATTTGTATTATTTATATTGTATTATTATAGTCTGGGTTTTACCTGGAGTGACAATATCACATTCCAGCAAGCTTGCAGTTTTTAAATAACTTATCGACCTAAAAGGGCTCTTTGTTCCTATAATTTTGCATTTATTTATTTTTCTTTCTTTTCTTGTCTGTTCCTTTCCTTTTGAAGGCGTTTAAAGGACATACAGTCTACTTGTCTCTCCTCCAGACAAACTCTTTTTCTCATAGTATAAAAAGTAGCTGTCTCTCCCACTGGGAGTTCCTATTGCTATAGTCTCTCTTATTTAATTCTTTTTCTTTTCTTCCTGCTTAATTATGTTAAGCTTCAAAACAAATAAGACTTGCTCTGACCTCGGACTTAGAGGTCACAGCACTGCTGAGCGTTGAAAGAAAATCATCTCTAGAGCCTGGGCATTCAGGACTTCAGTAGAGTGCTAGGAAGGCATGGCTTTCAGCAGCAGCAGCAAGGGAGAACACAAAATAAGGTGATTTGTTATTGCCTGCACAAAAGACTAAGCATTTTTCACCACCGCTGCATCCTTTTTTTAAGATCCCAGCCCTTCCATCATGGCCCATGTTTCTTAGCACAGACAAGAAAGGGTTGTTGTAAGAGCTGTTGGCCGTACAGTGCCCATGGCAGGCACGGCATATGGCACACCAATGGCTCCATTGTCCAGGCCAGGACCACAGAGGAATGAAACATTGCTGACTTTAACTCAATAGTGGGCCTGGCTAATGAGAAAGGGCCCAGTGTCATTTATTCTCTTCCTGGGGAGGGGGAAACAGGAACAAACCACAAGACCAAAGCACTGTGTACATACATATATATATATATTTATATAAATATATATATATGCTTTTTTAACCACTTTCAGAATAAGAAAGAAAAATAAGCTGTCTGATATTGACTCTGCAACACAAACCAGCTTAATCCTCTAGAGTTCTTAGAACCATAATGGTAGAACTAATTTAAATTCTGCTTCTTTTTCATATAGTAGTAAAGATTAAGTGTCAGCTGAATTAGCATTTAAACTAACTCTTGTAGTCAATACATCAGGATTAACTGCAAATTACAATCTTCAGTTCACTTTTCCATTGTAATTTGACCATTGTGAAATTTTGCCCTGTTCAATAGATGTTTTCTTTAATACAAACAAGATTTCTTTTTACCTAGAATACAACTAAATTCAGCTGTAAGAGAGATGGTTAGTTGTTATAAAACTGTAACAGCTAAATTCGTACTTGAACATATATAATTGTGTTTAAAAATACACTGATATATTTTTTCAGCTGTAACAAATGGGTATAATTTTATTAAAAATCTATGTTGACACCCTCCATTCTGCTGCTTTAGTCTTTTAAAGTGTATTTAATGTTGTGATTTGTTTCTGGAAGACAAAAAACAAGGACTCAGTCAAATGTGCTAAAAAGGCACAATTATGTTCTCCTAAGTACAGTTAAGAACAATAAAGGAAGAATGATAACAGTTATTGGAAACTGCATGAGATTTTTTTTAAGAAAGTTAGATGGTCTTTGATTTATAAAAGATGGAGAAACTATTCTAAAGCTATGACTGTAGGAGCTCTTTCTCATCACTAGGTCGAGCTATTACCTCAAAATGGGAAGCTATTGCCATGCTTGTACTGTTGTTACCAGAAATAGAGGTGTAGAACAAATACAACAAAGGTCTGCAGTGGAATAATTGGACTGGCTAATGTAACCTATGCAGTGTGGAAAATACAGTTGCACTACCACATACACTAAGTAAATTATTTTTGTAAAAGAAAAAAAATTAATAATGAAAGCAAATTCCCCCCATTTTCTCACAGAAGCACACACTAAAATAGAGTTCACAGTATGTCTTACTAATTGTAATAAATCACCAACACCGAACTCTTCAAAGGTTATATAGTTATTATAGCTATTTACTCTCACTTTTTACTAGGAATTGATTCTGAATTCTGTACAGAAATAAACTTCTGTTGTTGTTACTGCTATCATATAAACAGTAAAATCTAGTGTCTCCCCTCCCAGTTCTCCCCTAGCTAGAAATTAACAACAGTCTTCATAAAAATAGCTTTGTCTTTTTACATAAAAAGAGAAGAAAGAGAAGTCTTCCTGATTCAAAACCAAAGAAAACCAATTCTAAAGGAACTCAAATGCAGTATCCCTTCAAAAGGATTAAAAGAATTAAATAATGAATGACTGCAAAGAAGAGTTAGTTCTGCATTCTGATTCTTACTGAACAATATCTCTTGTTGTAGATGCCAGATAAGAATGTGTTTTCTAGTATTAATGAAAACATTTTTATTAAGCTTTTTTTTTCCCCAAAGGAAAGAAACCTGAGCCAACTAAACTCTTCTGTCAATTCTCATAGAAATACAATTGCATAAGAATTATACCTTATAGCAGTCTTACTTTGAATCTTGTTTGAGTTGACAGCAACCCTCAGAACCTCTTTGCTTTTGCCAGGTACCAGATGGGCAAATGAAAAGATCTATCTGCAAGAGTTGGATACTCCTCAATCTGTTCTGAAATTTATCTCTTATTACAGTTTTTTATTATCAGATAATGTATTATTTTATTTCTGTTGTAGGATTTGACAGATAAAATATGTGCACTTCTCCTGGCTAAATTTTAAGTTGTGTGCGTATGTAAAATGGAAAAACACTTATCTATACAGAAATATATCAACAAGAATAAAGAGAGACTCACATTTTTCTTAAGTGCTTAAAGGTTTACGAGATAAAATAAATCAGGGCCAGAAAATAGAGGGGGAGGCTAATTATTAACAGGCTAATTGGCGTGACTTATGTCCCTGCCAGGTAGTATTTCCTTGAGAAAGTCTCTGGGCAAGGTAATGAAGTAATGCTTGCCAAGAGTTATTTCTAAAGACCGGTATGGACAGGGCTGAGGTTTGGGTCCATCCAGGGGAGTCCCAGCAGACCTCCTAACCAGTCAGTGCTCCCTTATGCCTGGCCTGCCCACCATGTTCCACATGAAAATGAGTCTCGTCTTCTCAGTTTCATGATATAAAAATCATTCTGATGGGCTACAACACAGCTTTCAAATTATTTTGAAGTGAAAAATTGTGAAGTATCTCTGTCAAAGAATGGTTCCTGGCACTGTTTCACCTATAGAAACACAGCTGTAGCCCAGAGTGTTTTAAAGTGGGCTTTGGGGCAGGTCTGTAAGCAGGATAGAAACACAGTGACAAAGTGTTTTCTTGCAGAGTCTCCAGAATGAGAGCACATTACGATTTGTCTGGTATTTCCAATGAAAATACAAAGATACTTAATATTTTTTTATTGTGCTAATAAATTTTGCTAATAAATTCCATTTACTTCAAACTTTTTTAGACGTGTTCTTTTGAATGTCACATTTTTATCAAGATCCAATGATTAATTCCTTATTCTGCTACTTGAAATGTACAACCTGAGCTTTTGGCAGACGCTGAATACTAATCTACACTGAATACTAACTAATCTGGAAGTTCACAATGGCTTAGGTCAATTATTTGTTGCAAGGAGATCTGGTTAGTGTGAACAGCAGTGTAGAGACTGTACAATTGTTTAAATGAAGACAGTACTTCTAACTTCACTGATCAGTAACATGTATTATTCCACCCCTGGCAGTTCTACTATTGTTTGTACAAGAAATACAGTGAGTAAAGTTCCGTATCATAGCAGGATGTCAGACTTTCAGCCAGCTGGTGTTCTTACTTGTAAAAGGAAGGTGGGGTGATACACTTGTACTTCTTTATTATATTAAAAAACACTTTGTGTCACCCAGTAATCTTGCAACAGTAAATAATTTACTTTTACAGCTCCATATATGGTTCTGACTGTTCCAGGACACCCCAGCACCAAATTAGTGCGTCCTGCCCCAAGTGGGCAAAGGTGTGGTGGTAAATTGAAACTCCATTCACTTTTCTAAAGGCCTTTGTTCTGTTCTAGGAATTAGGGTTGGTATGTGTAATTCTCAAACTTGATCTGGTCCAGTGTTCTTGCAACTACAATTTGTGAGTTCATAAATGGGCACAGAATGGATAATCATTTTTTAAAAAAGAATAATGGCCTTGCTAAATCTGAATGGTCAAGTTCGTGAGATCTTTTATATATAAGATTAAACAAGTAAGGCATTCAATTTTATCTGGCTGTCTGATCAAAGAGGAGTGAAAAATCAAAAGTAGCTTTCAATCAAAATACAGGGAAATTACTTATATAATGTATATTTTCATGGTCTTGTTAAAGACCTGTAAAAGCAATGACATAAATGGACTTAATATAATACTATTTAAAATCTAAAAAAAATGTTAAGAAAACATAATTCCTTAACAGCCATGAGTTGTAGAGAGCTATCTACAGAGGCAGTTTCACCCCAGATATTTATTAGATATCAATTACAAATTTAAATGATATGTCTGTAGTCAATGACTTGCCAAACTGCAGAGCCTCACAGAAGCTGTTGCATTTTGCCTTCTGCCTTAACTTTGTGTGAGCTTTCACATCTATAAACTGTTGGAGTCTAGAACATCCCTCTGGCCACCCTGGAGGGTTTGGAGACCGTACAGGGGGGTCTGGGATCTGTACAAGGGGGTCAACCAGCCTCAAACAGAGCCCAGGAGGACACTGCCTCTGATCCCTGTCCATGGGAGTGAATGCCCACATTGTATGAAGAATCAAAGCTGAGTGAATTCAAAATAAGTAGCACTTAGTCTATCATAGAATATAAATGTAGAATCTAGGATTTTAGTATATGGGGTTGAAAAGACAAGATGGAGGAATTGGGGAGTGGCCCCTGTGCTCCTTGTTCTTGCTCTCATCCCCCATTTTCTGCTGAGTTGGATCTCAAGGGTTGGTTTAGAGTAGAAATGACATGTTAGCATAGGTAGTAGGCATTGGTAAAATTTTGTAAATAAAAAGTGCATTTTGGACGGTGGTTGGGTCAGGGGTGCTGTACATAAGGTACGGGGCTCTCTGATCCACCCAGTCCTGCCGTGTGCCCTGCTCTGCTGAGGATGCCTCACAGGGCAGAGAAAGAACTAAAATAAAGTACCCTGCCAGGGAGACCTGGCAGAGCAAAGAATGAACTGAGATAATGAAGAATAAACAACCTTGGAAACACGGACCGGTGGACTCAGCTTGTCATCTCTGCCTTCGGTGTGAAACACTTAGGGCAAAGAGAAGACGAAAAACCTTATTACCTTGGGGAACAGCAACCCCGAGAAGAATCTCAGGGAACAGCAACCCTGAGAATAAACCTGTATTTCCAGACCTTGTGGAGGAAAATGTGGGGAGTTGAGAGCAGAGGCTGATCGCTGAATGGGCTTTTATGGAAGGTCTGTACTCCAGAGTGCTCTCTCCAGAGGGTGTAAGCATTGAAATGCCCAGACAATTATCTCACAGAGACCTTTGAAGTGATGAGCAGAGGAATTAAGGCCCTGCTACTCTGCTTTTACCCTGCTCGAAACAATCTTATGTTGAATATGGCTGGCTCTCCTAGGTAGGGAAAGATCTCCTTTTTTGTATTTACCAATATGAAGACCAAAGTGTTTGATTCGTTTTTAAATTAAAATACTACAAACTGAATTTCCCTTTCATTTGTTCCCAGCCACGTGTGCCAGAAGGTAATTGGTGTGGATCCCCTTGCCATGTTACTGTGATATGACTGTGTCCCCCAATGCTGCTGGGCTGTCTCAGCAGCTGAGGAGAATTTCCCATAGTATTAGTACATTCATATAGAAAGGGACTGTGGTCAAGTTGATCTGCACATTGTGGAAGCAAGACAGAGCACCAGGCTGCTCCCCCTTCTGCCTCTGGCTTTTCCCTCAACCACCCACCCAGAGGCAGTGTGCTGAACAAAGCAGTGCTGCACGGAAGCTGTGGAAGGGTTTGCTACCATTACACATACAAAAAAGCCCCTTGGAGGGGCCTGCTTCTTTACCCTGAACTGTAAGAGAGTGCTGCCAGAGAGCTGTAAGAGAGACAGCTCATCTCTCCCCGAGTGAAAAAAATAAACCAAAAAAACCTGCTTGTATGTGTGGTATGTAAATATCTCCATAAAATATTAAACTGCCATTACAACATGGCCAAACCAGACACATTTGTTACAGCAAACTTTTTGTACCAATAGGCACGATATGGCTTTTGTTAAGTTACAGCACATTCTACTTTCTCTCTGAAATTTCCTTTTCAAGCTACCCTAACAGAGTGGAACAGCTCAATGAACATGTCAGTTTGAAAAAGGTGTAGCACTTCATGCATAAATTTATGGGTGTGTAATATACACGGCCATAGTCCTTGACAGAAGAACTCCTGTGATGCAAGGCCAGGCTTTAAAGTTCAGCGGGCAAAACTGAAGTCTTGTATTCAACTCAGACTTGCTGCATTATCTCTAATATAAAACAGTTTCAAAACTTCACCTAATCTATTCTGGAAATTTAAAGCATTCACTGGACATGGGATGGACAGTAATTCTGTTCAAATTTGGTGGGGTAAAATAGATAGGCAAATACTCTCTTTGTTTGTTTTACAGCCTTTGTAATTTCCAGTCTTTGTTGCTGCTTATTGTAGATTTTCTTAATGCAAATCAAACTTCTGTCCTACAAGAAGCCTGCCCTTTCTTTTGATGAAACTGGTTCAAGAAGATACTATTCACCAAGTTGCTTGTAACTTTTATTTAAAGGGGGTAGTGGAGTGCGATGGGCAGGAATGAGAAAGTGTGAGCCAGAGTAATGTGGGACACAGAGGCTTCCTAAACTGACACATTCAGCATCCCCTGAATGACTCAAGGCCACACTTCAAGTGCTGGGTCCAGCTGTGGGTCCCTCACTTCAGGAAAGGCATCGAGGTACTGGAGCATGTCCAGAGAAGAACAACAGAGCTGATAAACAGTCTGGAGAAAGTCATAAGAGCAGCAGCAGAGAGAGCTGGGGGTGTTTAGCCTGGAGAAAAAAGGCTCAGTGGAGACTTTATCACTCTCTACAGCTGCCTGAAGGGAGGTTGAAGTTAGTGGAGGGCCATGCTCTTCTTCTGGCAGCCAGCAACAGGACAAGAGAAAGTGGCTTCAAGCTGCACACAGGAAGGTTCAGATTGGACATCAGGCAGAATCTCTTCATAGAAAGGGTTGTTAAATGTTGGAATGGACTGGCCAGGGATGAATGGAGTCACTGTCCCTGGAAGTGTTCAAGAAATGACACTTAGTACCATGGTCTAGTTGACACGGTGATATTCTGTCATAGTTCAGACTTGGTGATCTTGGAGGTCTTTTCTAACCTAAATGGTTCTGTGATTCTGTATGACCCATTGTCCAGAGAAAAAGAAGTAAAAACAGACCTGAAAATGGAAATCATAGAGCACACCTCGTAGGGAATTGTTTTGGAGAGAGGGGAGACAGAAGGAAAATACACAGATCTACAGCTATGATGAGGGAAACCAATGGTTTGGACTGAACTCATGGACAGGCTGAAGAATGGAGGAGGAGAGAAAAGAACAGTGTGTGCAGTGACCTCCATTTAATGAAACACTAATGGCCCTCAGCACGGACCAGTTCTTCTCTGCACATACGTGCATCCAGTACTTAAAAAAACAACATACACACACAAAAACCCCCCAAACACACCACAACACAAAACCTATTAACTGCAGATCTCCGTTATGTACCCAGGGCTTACAAAATGCTATTTTTCAGTTACACTGCAATGAAAAACACCTTCCAAATCTACAATTCCTCTTATTTAATACGCTTTTTTTCCTAAGGAAATCACCGAGAGATAAACGTCAAGAGCTGTTGGAAAGGTAGGCAGCGTTAGCACAAGGAGACGAGAAGCGATTGCAGAGGGCTCGGTATCCTAGCAACATCCCTTGCAGTTGCCTAATGGTATTTTGGAAGAGCAGCGGCTCCAGACCGGCTGAAGTGAGGGAAATGAGGGGCTGGAGCGCAGCGGAGCTCCGCAGCCCGGCCTGAGCTCCGGCCACTGCCGCTTCCAGGCAGGACCAGGCAGGCGAGAGCGAGGTAACGCGGTGGAAGGGCGGGTGGACAGCGCTGCCCGTGGCATTTTTCCGCTGCCCGTGCCCTCGGAGGCACCGCCGGAGCGCCGCGCCGCTTACCGACCGCTGGGAGCCCCGCGGAGCTGCCGCTCGGCGCCCTTCAGTCCCTCCCGCGCCCTCCCCGTCCCCTCGGGACGTTTTATCCCCGCACCCCTCGGG